>PVKY010000039.1:0-103752 GCA_004027775.1 Bradypus variegatus | reverse complement strand
CCCCCAGCCTGTCATCCTGACTCCCTCCCCTCTGATCTGCTGCACGTGCAATATGGCCTGTTGTCCTCACCTCCTAAGCTGCCCCCAGGGCTCTGTTTAAGTGTTGCCTCTTTAGAGAGGCCTTCCCTGGCCACAGACTGTCGGTCACTTCACACACACACACACACACACACACACACCCCAACCCAAACTCATACACTCACACGTGTGCCTACCCTGCACAGCACTTCTCACGGATGAAATTAATGAGCAGAGTTGCACAACTATCTGATTAGTGCCTGTGACTCCTTGACTACACACTTCCCGAGGGAGTGTTTGCTCTCAAGGTGTCTCTAGTGCCCAGGATGGACCCAGGACCAGCGTGTGCCAGTAAAGGGTCAACAGCCACTCTCAAAAATAAATAAATAAACACACACACACACACACACACACACACACACACAACTGATTTGTAGCATTTGCTGATTTCTGTGGCTGGTGTCAATACCCCCGGGGGGGCCAATGTCAACTTTCCAACCTGATGCCACTGGGCGTGGAGTTGGGGAAGAGGCACGATCAGCTCATGAGCCTGGGTGCCCAGAACAGAGGGTGCCTTTAAACACGGGTTAAAAGGAAGGGAGGAGGGAAATGGGGAGCAGGCCCCCTCTCCAGGTTCACGCCCACCCCCTGCTTCCTCCACACCTCCTTTCAGCCCCAGGAAAGCTGCTTGTGGTTCCTCAAATGCACCATGTGGCCTAGTCCCCTCTCCTGCCTGGGGAGGCTTCTCAGCCTCGGTGCTACTGACACCTGGAGGCCAGGTAATCCCACGTGGTAGCCCTTCCTCTACATCACAGGATGTTCACAGCTTCCCCGGCCCCTCCCCACCAGAGGCCAATAGCAGCCCCCGACTCATGACAATCAGAAATGCCTCCAGACATTGCTGAATGCCCCCTGGGGGCAAAGTTCCCTTGCTTGAGAGCCACTGGACTTTGGGGCTCCCTTCCTGAGCTATATGTCTCGCTCAAGCATCATGGTCTACTGAGGCTTTCGGGGTGGAGGTGGGGAGCTCCCTCCTCTGGCATGGCTCGCTGGCAAGACTGCACCCTGTTTTGATGACAGTCCACTGCTGGGACTGGGGCACCCATGGGCCGCACCGGTCTCTCGTTCATCTTTGTGAGCCCAGAGCTGGCACTGGGAGCCGGGCACCTAGTAGGTGCTCAGTGAATAATTCTTGCCCGTCTGATTGGCTGCCAGCCTCGGTCTCTGCAGGCTCCCAGAGACCTGTAACTGAGCAATTGCCATTGGAGCACAGCCTCTTAAAGGTGGACTAGCCTGTCCCGAAATGGTGAGGGCGTGGGCCAGGAGGCTGGGGTTCTGCACACCTGAGGCCCCTTTAATTCCAAATGGTCCTCCTGGCCTCAGGATTCCTCAACCACCATGGGGAAGTGGAATGCAAATGATTCCAGAGAGGTTAACAGTTTTCCCAAGGTCACTCAGCAAGCAGCCCAGTGGTGGGAACCTGTGAGTCCTGGGGAGACGGATTTCCGCCCCTTTCCTCTGGGAAACAGCCCCATGTGCCTGCCAATCTTCTTCCCTGTGTTCAGAGGGAATCCAGGGGCTCCTGAATCCCCCTCAGTGCTTCCCAAACCCAGGAACACTTTTCCCCATGGCCTGAGGGTCACACTTTCCCTTTCATGGCAGGGAGAGGAGGAGGGGGTGGCCCTGGTGGCCTGGCAGCTGCCGTGAGTCTGGCAGCTCTGCCTGCCCCCAGCCTCTCCCCTGGCACCGAGAGAGCCCTGCCTGCCCCGGGCCCAGGGTGCCCTGTTCTCAAACCAGCCTGATTCTGGGAAGCCAACTCCGGGCAAGACCCCCTGCCCTTGGGAAGTGGCAGGGGAGCCCCTGTCTGCACCTAGGGAGCCAAAAGCTGAATTTTCACTTTTTAAACACTGCATTTTAATATGAAAAAGTGACTCTTTATGGCCTGACAATGGCCTCTGCATTGGTTGTAGATGTTTTTCTGGAGCCCCCATCATGCCTATGAAAGACTCTGAGACTACGGATTCAAACAGCATGGGGGGAAGGGCCCCTGAAGGTGGGTTGCTGGGTCCTGCAGCTGCTGGGGGAGGGGGTTGGGGGTGGGATGAGGTTGTGGGTGGGGATGCGGGGGTTGAGGGGTGGGGGTGTTGGGGGGACTGCAGGACCCAGGAGGACAGCAGAGGTGGCACTACCCATTCTGGGGTGTCCGTGCCCCTGAAGGCCCCACACACCCCTAACCCCAGGGGCCCTGGGCTGGAAGCTTACAGCATTCCCCATCCAAACATGTTCTTAAAAATACACTAAACCATGAAACAGAAAAGTCCAATGGAATTCTATTTTTACCAATGGTGACTGTTTTATGCTTTTAAATATATATATAAAATACTTCCCTTTCCCCCTCATATTCCGTGCTGCTGTCTTATGAGCGACCACCTTGTGTGGCCGTGTCTGTGGGACAACTGAGCACAGCTGTCCCCCTGCCCACCCCATGGGGGACACCACTTTCCACCAGCCTCTCCTCCCACACTCTGAGAATTTCCCAAGGGGACAAGAAATTGATTTCCTGGGGTTGGCAAGGCTCCAGCCATGCTCTGCACCCATTTCTTGGCAAGTGTTTCCCAATTTTACAGGCTTAGAAGGAAGTTGCTTGAAAGGAGATCTGTGGAGGGCAATTATCCAATGATGACTACATTATGCTTTCAAAAAACTATATCAGACTTTCCTTTTCCTTCCTTGCTAACAGATTCTACGGCCAAATGGTGCCTACCATTTAGGAAGTCCTTCTTTTAGTCTAACCTGCAACTGAAGCCCTTCTTCCCCTTTTTATGTTTGCAGCAGATAGGTATTCTAGCCGGTTGCTTCCTACATTGATTTCTCTTTACTGACATGTTTTCCTGGCAAACTTCACCAGAGAGTGTGTCTCAAAGGTGGATCCCTTGAAAAGCTAGAGGGGGTCTTTAAGCAGAGGACTTGGGCTGGAAAACGATTCCTATGTAGAGATGGTACCAGTTTGCATCTGTACAGCTCTTGGAAGCAAAGCTGGGGGTGATGGGCTGCTGTTGGGTTCGAAGGCCCCTTAACTGGATTTTCAAAGTCTTGTCCCTTCCTTTCACTGAGTCCTCTGCTCCTTTGGGTCTTCAGCCATCTCAGGTTCTTTCTGGCTTAGCTCAGCCGCCCTCCGTGAGCCCTGTGGACTGTGGTCAGCCTGTGGTCACCCTGCTGGGTGAGTCCTTGTCCATTTGCCCACTGGGACCTGGGAACTGTCCCTGGTCAGATCCATGAACCCTCCCCTGCCCCTAGCCAGGGCAAGGTATTTGGGGGGCCTTGCTATCTACTGGGCCATCCCAAACAATGAAGGCAGATTGTCCAACTCGCTTTGCAGCTGCCACCTTGAAATTTCCTAAGCCAGTCGTGAGTTACTTTTACCTAATTATTGCACGAAGGCCAATTTAGGAAATGCACACCTGTATATGAGCTGCATTTATTTGATTTCCTACAAAAGGAAGGGAGCTTTGGTGATCCCCATGGTGGTTACGCTGGTGGGGGATATTCTTAAAATGTAAATACCTATTTTATTGGATAGGAAAACATCAAGGAGAAAATTGGGCACTTGCTTTGGCTTATTTGAGCAGCTGTGACATGGACACTGCCTTCTGATCCCACGAGGCCACCATGGCCAGCAGCTGACAGCCAGTCTGCTCAGTGTGGGCAACACGGTCCTCGAGCCCATCGATATGATCCGCCAGGACCCTTGCATGGGGTGAAGTGTCCTGGGAACTTTCCACCCGTGCTGCAAGGTAAGTCCTCTTTCTCCCTTTCTATATGACCTCCTTTAATTGTGATGCCAATGACTTCTCTTCTCTGCCTGCCCCAGCACTAGAATTCTGGAAATCTGCGAACAAAGCCTTCTTTTAACTGTTCAAGGTTCATCAGCTTCAATTGCATCTGTACGAAAAGCGGTGTGGTGCGATAGCCTGTACGACCTCACTTCTTATCCTCGCCCGCCGCTTCCTGAGTCCCTTTGGGCTCTTCATGTCAACTATCTGGGCCTCAGTTTCCTCATCTGTAATAATACATACTTCATGTAATTTTGGTGAGGACTACATAAGGTAAATTTATGTTATCTCATTGTTTATATCTATATCCTGAGCCCTCAGCCCTGAGCTGGGCACATAGGAGGCACTCAACCAAGGTTTGTTGAATGACTTAGTGAGTGTATATGAAGTGCCTAGCACACACCTGGCATAGTAGGCACACAGTAAATGGCAGCAAGTTGTATCATACTGTCCCTTCCCAACTTTCATCTCCTCCTCCCCCTGTACAGGAGCAGTCTTTGGCCTCAGTCCTCAGCCTGACACCCTTTCTGCATCCCTGGGTCTCTGGGATGCAAACAGTCCCCTCATTGAGGCCACACTCTCTGCTGTGAGAGCATGCACTCACCCTTTTACAGGCTCATCAGCATCTTCCCCTGAACATGTCCCCTACCCCGTCTCAGTGTCCCACAGACCCAGCAGAGCCCATGAGACATGGCCAGTCACCCAGCTCGGCTCTCGGGCTGTAGGCGAGCTGAGCCGGTTCTGCCACCCTGGTTGTAAAGGGTTGCCAGAGGCTGCGGAGGGCACGCTGGGTGAAGACACCCACCGCTGCCCCAGGCTCCCGGACCCTGGGAATGTTGCTCTGGGTTCAGAAATGAGTGTGGTCCACTGGCTGCCTGGCTTTCCAGGGAGGAAGGGCAGGAGGGCCCCTAGGTGCTGAATTTCAATGGTGCCTCTGGCCAGCTGAGCCCCATGGGTTTCTGTGGTCAAAGGGGAAAACAAGGGCTTTTGTTGCTGGATGAGCCCTCACCAGGATAGATTTGGGCCATGGATTTTTTTCCCCCCAATAGACACCAATGTTTTAAAAATTAGAGAACTGGGGGAACTGCATGATAATTCATATTTCTGGCTTCTCTTGAAAAATCAAGACCTTTGGAAATGCAGGGGTGGCATCTCCCCAGCAGCCTTACTGGAGCCGCACAGGGGCCACTTCCTGGGGTGGGGCACACTCTCTGGCTCACCACAACCCCCGTCGCTGACTCAGCCATCTGCCCAGCTCCCACCAGCTTCTGAGTTTGAGGTATATTTGGAATAATTGAAATCAGACCTGTGGCTGTCCCCCAGCTGTGGAGGTGCTCGCAAAAGAGGGTCCTTGCCTTTATCAGCCCCCAAACTCTTGGCAGTGGGGCTGCTAGAGTGGATCGAAAAGGACAGATAATAAAAAGTCATTCTGGCTTGCATGGGGCCTCACGGTCATGATGGCTAACGCTTGCCGGGTGCTTTCCAGTTCACTGGCAGGAGCTCGCTGCATCTGCCCCGGGAGAGGCACACAAGGTTCACAGAGGCTCTGTCTGCCAGGGGAGGAAAGCGGAGCTTGGAAAAGCCAAGCAAGTGTGCAGAGGGCACGGCCAGGACTCAGAGCCTCGCTCACTCGCCCACACTTCTGCTCACCAGAGTCTCCTGCCTGATGAATACAAGCAGCCAAAATGTGCCAGACACTTCAATCCATTTCTTATTTGATCTTTAACAAACCTGTGAGATAGAGGTTTTATCTCCACTCTACAGAAGGGGAAACTGAGGCTCAAAGGACCCAGGGATTTATTTGCTGACCCAGGGATTTATTTTTTTAAGAAGTTCCAGCTGACCCCTGTGGTCTGAGGCAGCTTGGAGCACTGCCCTGGGAATCAGGAGCCCTGGGTTCTAGAACTGCCCTGCCTGGCTGTGGACAAGCCCCTTCCCATCTGCAGTATAAGGGAGGATGAGAGGCTGCCCAGAGCCTCCAGCTCTATAACCCATGCTTTCCTTTGGTCCTAAGACTGAACTAGCTCGCTGAACTTACCTGGGCCTCAGTCTTCTCATCGGTACAAAGGGGCCTGACCTGTCCACCTCAGGGCTGTTGAGAGGCTGCAATGCAGTCATTGTCATCACTGCCATCATCATCGTAGTGAACACTCACTGCTACCTGGGCTGAACCTTTTCTTTTATATGTATGAACTCACTTCCTGCCTGCAGCCACCCCCTGACGTAGGTATCTTGCAATCCCTATTTCACAGGTGAGGAAACTGAGGCACAGAGAGGTTAAGTCACTTGCTTTGGGTTACTGGCAGCCAGTAGGACTGAAGTTTGAGCCCAGGGACTTTGCTTAAACATACTCTAGGCTGCCTGGGAGAGTGTTGTAAACTGTAAAGGGCTGTGACCCGGGAGTCATCTGGGAGATGTGCGTGGCCTTCTGGGGGGCCTCTGGCCCTCCTTGACTTGCAGGCTTCCAGAAGCTGGGGGCCCGTTAGCTGTTCCCATTTTCTTGTTCAGCCAGGATTGAATAAGGGGCCTGTACTGCCTCTCACTGATGGTGAGGAGGGGTGAGGAGGGGAGCCTGAGGCGCCATGAGGAGTGACTCTCCCACAAGTGGGGGACAGGAGCTCTTGGGAGCCTGAGAACAAAGCTCTTGGAGGGAGCTGAGAGACGATCTAACACCCTGGTTTCTGTACTGCAGAACCTGTGTTCAAATGGAACCATCTCTAAGGTAAATGAGCTGGAGCTCCCAGCTAAAGGGCAGTGTGTGTGGTGGTGGGGCTCCCAGCCTCCTCCTTGCTGACCACCTTCTGTGCCATTCCCAGGGACTTCATAGGCCCCTCAGGTGGGTAACCACGGACCTGGTCCATGTTAGGAAGGAACCTGAGGCCCAGAGAGGGGGCTGGCTTTTCTGAGGTCACACAGTGAGTCCTTGGTCGAGCTGGGGGTCAGGATCCAGAGTCAGGTGCAGGGATCTCTGGGGGTGGAAAGGCCAGGACTTCTCGGGCGTCCAAGGGCCAGGACTCAGGCTGAGTCCTGTTGGGCCCCCCACGTGGCTCTACTCCTGACTGCTCCCAGAATCAGGCAGGATTGTCCCCGATTTAGGGCTTGTCCTCCAGATCTGTGGAGTTACAATGGCCTCAGGGCCAGGCTGACCTGTGGGCTGGGATGGAGGCCCACTGGATGCTTAGAGAAGCCTCTGTTGGCCTCAGGTCAGGTGAAGTCTGAGATGGTGGACACCACGCTCAGAACTGGGACTGCAGACTCTGACCCGCCACTTCCTGGCTGTGTGGCTCTCGGGAAGTCAGGGGACCTCTCTGTGCTATCAAGGTCTGGTTGCTAGCTTCCGGGGCAAGAACGCAAGACTGCATTGGTGGGCTGCTTTGGAAGCAGCTGGGGCCTTGTAGGGTGTGGCTTCTCCCTCGCTGGGGGCCCTGGGAATCCCCTGGGAAGGTGGCTCGGCCTCCTTGTGACGGCCTCTTGGGGAAGCTTCACAGTGGCAAGTGTGTGCTAAACCCGTGAGCAGGAGGCCATCCTCGGCCTTTGCCCCATGTGACCTGCAACTGAACCCACGCCCGAGAGCTTGTTCAATATCTAGAGGTCCCAGGGCCTCAATCCTAGACCTTCTTCAGCAGGTATGGGATGAGGCCTGGGAATCTCTATTCTTAAATCCAAGCCACATTCAGATTTGCAGCTACTTATCCACTTGTCCTCAGAACTTTTCTCTCTCCTTTGCTTTGTCTCTTGCTCTATTTCTATAATAGAATCTTACATGGAGGTCCAGTATCTAACAGATAAAAGCAGAGCTTTCACCAGCCAAGGCAGCCCCTTAAGAGACCTGAGGAACCCCTAGGGTTCCATGGAACACAGTTTGCAAACCCCTGTCTATTCCATTATCTTCTGTTGGGTGGAGAAACTGAGCCCCAAAGCTAAAGAGCTGGACTGCTCAGAGCTTGGCCTCATCTCAAGTTTTCGGGAGTTTCCTGTTGATCGGCTGTCTCCAAGGGGGAACTTGGGGGTGGTGGCTGACCTCTGCACGGCACAGTCACTGAGAACATGGACTTTGGAGCCAGAGCATTGGAGTTGAATATCGGTTCCGCCTCTTCCTAGCTGTTTGACTTTGAGCAAGAACTTCACCTCTGTGTCTTGGTTTGTTCATCTGTAAAATGGGAGTGATAATAGCATTTATCTTGGAGGTTCGTTGGAAGGATAACATGAGTGACTATCTGCAAAGAGCTTAGAATGGTGCATAGAACATTGCAAGACTTCTTTCTGTAAGTTAAATGAAAACAGAGGCACAACTCACATCAGACCTGCCCTACCCTGTGCGGAAACACATCTTGCGAATGTCCCACCAGAGCCGAGTGTCCCTGGGAGCCCCTTCCACAACAATTAAGCCTGGGGCAGCCTAATTGCTTCCCTCGGTGTAAATTTCCCCGGACAGCTACAGCAGAGTGTGCTCCTAACAGAATGATAGAAGGCTGGGGTGTTTTCTAGAGGTAAATACCCCAAACCTTCCTGTTCTGGGCAGACAGGCTTGGGTTCTCTCACAAGCAACACTGGTAGTGAATTTGGACTCCAAGGATGGGTGCAGCCCAGGCAGCTGGAGGGACTTCAGGTTCACGTAGCCCAATGCCATGGTTTTTCCCCTGGGAACAAGTTTAGATTGAGTCATTTCTGGGCTAAAGACATGTATGAAGCAGCTTCACGCCTTTTCTACTTCTAGCTGAATTTAAATCCGTGAGTTACAAATCACAAATCACAGGGCTGGCCCTCTCCAGTCTCCAAAACTCATTCAGCTCTGGTTTCTGAGCCCACGAGGAGGGGGGGTTATTATACTCATTTTACAGGCGAGGACACTGAGGCTTGCAGGTTAAACTGCTTGCTTCAAGTCAGGTGAGGGGCCAGAGTACAGGCCTGATCTGCAACCCATTGACTGGTGAGCTGCAAGGGATTCTCTGGATGGGGCACAAACAAATCCCCAAAGGCAAACCCTCCCCTGGGGATTCTGGGAGCATGACATGCCAGTTTACAGCTTCTCTTGCTCTGGTGTGATTAACTGCTACTTCCTGGCACCCCATTAAGAAAACAATCAAGGGCTTCCAAATCCTGAAACTCGACCCAGCCAGTGTTTACTGAGGACTGACTGAGAAGCGTGGCTGCTGCACACACCTTAGCCAGGTCACAAGGTCCCCCCACCCCCGCATGTGCTACGTAATTAAGTCCTGCCATTTTCAGGACAAACTGGTCAGGGTTTGCCGTTGCTGCTACTCTTGCTTCTTAAGGCTCAATCCTCTTGGGATCTTTTCTCATTGATTCAGTTTCCTGGGGAAAGCAGGGTTGCACAGTTGGTGTTAACTGGGCTTTGAGACGGATCCTTTGTGGTTCAAGTAGGAATTCAGCACACTGGGCTGCCCTCACTTTCCCACCCTCCTGTGGAGTGACACCTCGTGGGTCATGTGTTGTCTGTGACTTTGACATTTAAATAACCTCTAACCGCCAGTCAAGATTGGCTCAATAAAATCCTTCATTATTTTTAAGTTTAAAGCATGTTATTTTATAATTTAACATTATAAATCTACCCGATTATAAACTAAAGAATAAGCTAATAAGATGTGTTCCCTTCTGATTCTTTATTATTACCTAGTTCTTTTTCTGCTGGAAAATGGGCTCAGGAAGGAGGTAGGGGGCCGTGGAGTGTTTTGCCCACCGAGGTGGTCAGAATTGAAAAAGCCTGAGAGCCATTGGTTTAGAACAGTCAGGCTGGGGTGTCTGTGAGGCCCCTTTGGTGAGAATGATCCTTCTGGGGAGAAGGCCCATAGATTTCAAAAATCCTATTTCAAAGGGCTGATGACCCCCCTGTGTTTTGGGCTCACTATGCCTGCATCTCCCAGCCCAGGCTGATGGAAGCCACAACAGCACCCAACTTCCCCCACCCCTGGCGTGGGTGACCCCAGGCTCAGTGGGAGGGAGCCCCCGTCCCCACCCACATATTGGGGTGGAGCTGACCCTCAGGCAGCACCAGAGTAGCAAGGAGCTGGACTACAGGCAAACGGGGGCCCATCTCCTGCCCACCTTGGCTGGAGGAGTGGGAAAGCTAGCGCTTGACAGTAGCCAGTTTCTGCTCGGCCCTCTTACCAGTTTCTCTTTGGGGTGGGTTTTCTGAGCCTGGGGGAAAAGGCTGACAAAAATACACTCAGTCACAAAAACAAAATCAAGGGAATGTCAGGCTTTCCAGAGTCAGGGGCACTAGTTGGTGAGGAGAATGGTTTTTAAACCAAGCCCGGCCCAAGCACCGAAGAGGCCCCAGCAGGGGCCAGAGCCAATGGCATGTCCCAGCCCCTTACCGCCCAGATGGTGGAGTGGCTAAGGAAACCCACCGTGGAGCCAGACTCCCTAGGTTTGAATCCCAGTTCTAGTTTACCAGCGCTGTGACCCTGGACAATTTACTTAGCCTTTTTTATCAATAATGTAGGCTGTTGGAAGATTAGAGTTAATACATGTAACGTGCATAGCATGGACCCTGGCCCAAGGTTAAGTGCTTAATAAATGTTAGACGTTATTACTGTTGTTACTATTATTAAGTTACACCTGTTGGAGCCTGCCAGCGTGAGTTGGAGAGCACACAGATGGGCCCTCGAGGACAGTCACGCAGGTCACTCACTGCACACTCCGGGGCACCCTTCACGCAATAGCCTGGAGAATGGCACCTTCCACACTAATGCAGTGCACAACCTGTGCAGCTGTACACTGTGGCCATGGATGCCCTTGGAAGCCCCACTCCCACTTCTGACTAATAGGTGCCCCTTGACGTTGGACCATTTGGGGCAAGGTCTTGGAGGAGATTCTTTTACCAAAGGCTTTTGAGTATAGACCTACAAAGCTTTGAATGAGACATGGCCTGGTCCTTGAGAAGTTCACATAACTGTAGAAGCAATAAGCTAGGACCTTGGCCAAGTCACCCTCTCTGGACCAAAGCTTTCCCCATCTGTTCAGCGTGAGAAGGTTGGGCGAGTTTTAGCATGGCAGAAGACTTTATCCTTGTATGCCGACTGATTGATTGGCAGTGGCTGTCCAAGATGTTGTACAGTGAAGAAATCAGCCACTTTGGGATTGATGGGAAGAGCTCTTAGATTGATTGGTGATGTCTGCCATGAGACCTGGGAGTGGTGGCATGTGTCAGCACATTGCCCTCCTCAGATCAGCCCAGTGGGTCCCGATCCTGGCCGCTCATTAGATCATCAGGGGAGACTGGAAAACCCTCTGCTTGTAGGGGTACAGCCTAGCACAAGTACCTGCTTTTGAAAGCTCCCCAGGTGATTCTAATGTGTGGCCAGGATGAGAGCTGTTAGGGGAGATGATTGTTAGGTTTCTCGTAGCCCTGACATACTTGGCTTTCTTGACATTCTGGGATCCTATGTTTCCATCTGTGGCCCCACAAATCCCAGGTCCTCCATTTTATGCCTTCTCAGTATAATTTATACATGAGATAGCTTTGTGCATTCCTCCAGCAGAGATGGTAAGGGTACGAGAAGGCCCATCTTCCAACGGTTTTATTGCTGGGGAGAATTTTTTTTAAGTTGGGAGACCCGACTTTTAAAATGAGGGCCACTGGCGAAAATCAGGATCGGGGTTATCTGGGGGTCTCGCCTCTGCTTCTGTGGACCTCACTGGAGCGTCTCGCAGTGGGAGGGCTGGGGATTTGCATCTAGAGGCTCTCAAGAGGCTTGGAAAAGCCCGGCATGCTCTGGCTTCAACCGAGGAAGCCCCTCCCTGTCCCTCTTAGGTTCCTCTCAGCCCCCAGGGAGGGCAGGAACTTGGGACAATGCAGAGGCCCACCGAGGTCTGCAGGGAGTGATGTGCCCCAAACTCTGGGCCTTTGAGATGACTGGGGGGGGGCGGAGAAGGAGGCAGATGAAAGCTGACTGGGGGAGGTGCGACAGGACCTCGGGGCAGCCCTAGATACTGACAGCTCCTCGGAGTTCTGGTCAGGGTGGAGAGACGAGATGCTTCTGGGGTGCCACCCCAGCCTCGGCCCCTCCCCAGGCTCGGAATCCAGCCAGCTTTCCTCAGCCCCTCCCGCCCCCCCTCAAGACCCAGCCCTCGAATTCCTGGGAGCAGGCCATGCCCGGCTTTGCCTCCCACCCAGAGCAAAATAGAAGCAATCAAATAACATAGAATTCAATAATATTTTAAAATAAGCTTTATTTAGATTTTTTTTAATATTTTATATTTGCATCCATGCCTTTGAGAAACCTTTCCCACGGGAAAGGTTATTTTCATCTAATGTTACCCATAACTCATTCTCTATTTGACGTAGTTCTCTTAAATAAATCATCCTTAGTAACTTTTAGAATTATCTCCTAATTTACAAAAACTGAAATTGAAAGGAACTACTAAATCATTACCAGGAGTGGCTGCAATCTTATTTTCTTGTAAGTAAAGGGAAAAATAATAAAAATCAACAACAACAACAAAAATCTCGGGGGAGAAAAGTACTTTCTAAAATATCTCTCTGTAGAGAAAGACGCCAGCTCCGGCAGCGCTTCCTCACTGCCAGGCTGGGCTAAACGGCTTTGCCAAAGGACAGAAAGACCCTGGCTGGGTGCCCTGCTGGCTTCCTCCCAGCCCTTCCACTTGGTGGGAAGGAAGGGGACCATTTGAGGATTTCCTGTTTGATTAGAGACTTTGGACAAACTATCCCTATCCATTCTGATAGAGACACTCCAGCATTTTTTAACCACCTTGCTTCTTTTTAAGAGCTGAAAGCGATGCTGTTAGCAGAAAGCACAACTACAGTTGTCTCAGGTGGTGGGAATTGAGCTGTGTTAGTAGTTAAGGTCGGAAGAAAGGGAAATTTGTCTTGGACCTTGGGATGCCCATGCTTAGAAGCTCCCATTTTCTCCATCACCCGAGGTTAAACTGCACGTGGTTCCTCTGCTCGTGAAGCCTTGATGTGGCCACCACTGCTCCCTGAACAGGCAGACCTGTCCTTCCCTCCTGGGTGAGGCTGCTGGGACAAGATGGAGGACAGGTCTGGGGGGAATCCCAAGAGATTCCAAGTGCTACAGGAGGAACCAGCCAGAACAGGGAGGGCAGGGGGCTCAGGAATCAGACCCTGTGACCCCGACAGCCCCAGCTCAAGATGGATGCCCCTCGTCCCCCTTCCTGAAGACACCTGCCTGCCCAATGCACAGACTGAGCTGAGGATGAGAAAGACAAGAGCTCCAGGGGGGAACGTGTGCCCCTGGAGGGCCCTCGGGGACCTGACTCAGGCCGAGGGTCCCTGTGGCCATACCCCATGGTCAGGCATCTCTCCCAGCACCCGACCCCTCTCAAAAGACAGACCCAAGAGAAGGCACCCATCACAGTCAGGCTGTGCTGATCGGGGCCAGTGAGCGAGCTCAGATAAATAAATACACATAAGAAGGCCTGGAGAGAGAGCTGCGGGCAGGGAGATGGGGAGGCCCTTTCATGCAGGGGCAGGGGAATGGGGGTGGTGGAGAAGAAAGAACATAAAAAAAAGCAAGCTCTGAAATCCAAGGGTCTCTGGGTCCTGGCCACCCTAGATTCTACCTTGCGCAGTTTGACAACAGCGTGAGAACAGAACAGACAAGTGGGCAGAAAACCCCTGCCTCCCACCCACCCCATGGAAAAATATACATTCCGATATTTATGTAATAATTTAGATAGAATAGGTTTTCTGCATTTGTGCAAATAAATTAAAACTGCAACAGTTTTCTTTTTCCTTAGAGAAAGAAAGAGACGGCAACGCAATTTAAAAACCGGCAGGCCCGTGTAAAAAGAGCCTGTGTGGCCTCTTACGAGCCTGGCCAAGAAAAGACCCCTTGGACAGGCTCCTAGTCTGCGGAGAGCAGGGCTCACCCGGGGACGATGGCATTGCGTGGGTAAAGTGACGTGGGCGGCGCCTCTCACCCCCCACCGAGGACAGGGTCTGCTCCCACAGTTGCACACTGGAGGGAGGGGGGGCGGAGTGTGTGTGTGTGGGTGTCACATAAAAACAGACCACGACCTCGGCAAGACGGGCCCCAGAAGTAGTGGTTTGGACAAGGGACATTTACAAGCACGGAGTGCACAAGAGTTTTGTTATTTACAAATACACAGCAGTCCTTCAAGTTTTCAAGTTTCGTAAAAAGGAGTAGGGGGGAGGGAAAAGGGAAAGGGAGAAAAAAAACCCAACGAACCAAACGAAAAGAAAAAAAAAAACATTGAAAAAAAAATGAAATAAACCAGATTAACAACACAACCGGATCGCTCCAAGGACGACAGAGTTGACATATTCACACACGGTTTGCGGTATGTACATCAATTACAGAGGTGCCGACGCAGGGGGAGGGGCTCACACGCGTGACGCGGCTGGCCCCACGCAGGGCCCCCCGGCCGCGCGCCCCCCCGACCGCGCCCCCCACGCGCCCGCCCACGCGCCCACGCGCCCAGCCACGCGCACGGCCACGCCCGCCGGGCAGGGGCGGAGGGAGGCGGCTATCACCAGTCTGCGTCCTCCTCTATGTAATAATCGGGGGCGGTACCATCAAAGAGGCCGGGGTCGAGGGACTTCCGCTGCTTCCCTCTGGCGAAGACGCGGGAGATGGAGCCAAATCCCATCTTCTCCTTCTTCTTTTTCCGTTTTTGGTCTTCAAGATCCTCTAGTGACTGCGGCGGTCGGTCGGGAGCAAGGTGGCCGAGGGCGAGGGGAGAAGGACAAAGGCGACCTTAGGTGCGCGCCGGAGGCCGTGCGCGGGGGTGGAGGGGTGGGGGCTGCTGGGTGCCAAATTGTGGGCCCCCCCACCCCAAAGATATGCTGGAACCCTGCCCCTCCAGTATCCCCGACTGTGACGTTCTTTGGAAATAGGGTCGCTGCAGATGGAAATAGCTAAGATGCTGTGGTAAGGAGCGGGGACTGGGGCCCCTCATCCCAGATGGGTGGTGTCTTTGCAAGAAAGAGAGGATGGCCATGTACCAGCGGGGACAGACTGGAGCCATGCTGCCACAAGCTCAGGGGTGCTGGGGCCACCGGAAACCAGGAGGAAGGCATGGAATAGATTCTTCCCCAGAGGTTTCAGAGGACACACGGCCCTGCCAACACTGGATTTTAGAGTCCTGGCCTCCAGAACAGTGAGAGGGTATATTCTGGGGGCTTTAAGCCACCCAGTTTGGGGACTTTGTTATGGCAGCCCTGGAAAACTGAGACAGGGACAATGGATGCTTAGGAACATGGGCTGCGGGGCCAGGCTGCCGGGGTCTGCCCCTCACTAGCCATGCAAACGTGGGCCAGTTAGGGAGCCTCTCGGGGACCACAACAGGATGGACCCGGCTTGTCATGAGGATAAGAACACACAGAAAGGTGCCTGGCACATAGCATTCAATAAATGCTGGCTGCTGATGTTAATGTTATTACTATTTAAATTCAACTTGCCCACAACCGTCAGGGGCTGCCAAGGGCTTGCAGGAGCATGCTCAAGCACCTGATCTCAGCCTGGGATTGCACCTGTCGTGCGAGGCCAGGGGGGCAGTGGGGCAGACACAAGCCCTGGGGGCAACGGTGGTGAGCCCACCAGTTCCCTGTGACCATGGAAAGGGGGCCTAGGTGCTAGGCGAGTCTGAAAAAGGGGGAAGGAGGAAACCTGAGCTTTGTGTCGGCCAAGAGCAAGGGCCTTGGACAGGAAGCAGGACTGGGCATTGTGGAGTGGGGGTTGGGAGCTGGGTTTTTAAATCTGGGTACATCCAACCCATAGAGTGCTGGAGAGAGAGTCCCCCAGCCTCTCTGAGCCCCAATTTTCAGGTCTGTGAAATGGGGATAACAAGGATGATGAGGATGAAATAGGCCTACCCTCCTTTTGGGGTAACTGAGGATTGTGGGGTTGTATCTGTAGTAGTGCTTTGCAAACTGCCAAGAGCTTTGTGCAATGGCACATGGTGGTGATCTGTGAAAAGGTGGGGGTTAGACTGGACTAATGATTCCCCAAACACACTGGAATTAACCAAATTCCAGACTACCCCAGACCCGGTGGATCTCCAGGGTGCAGGGCCCAGGAATGTGCATTTTAACAACCTTTCCTAGTGGATTCTGAGGCAAACAGGTGATGCACTGCATCTGGGGACCCCAGGGCTAGAGATGATCTCAGAGGCCCCATGTGAACCTCAAATCCGTGGAGTCTGTCCACCCTGCAGCCCCTTACTCTGATGGTAGCATGTGGACATGCTAGAGACAAATAAAAGTTTCTGGTGGTAAGGTGCCCGAAGAGCCCATTGCCTGGATCATCAGCCTTTAAATAATTAAAAAAAAAAATCAGCTGCAAGGAGAAGACCCTCACCAGGACAGTGGGACAGAGGATGCTATCCCCTATGGTTGGTCCACAGCCTATTGCTGCCAGCCTGGAACAAGACATGGAAGGGGCAGGGGCAGGTTCTCAGCCAACCCATGTGTGACCCAATTGGTGCCTTTACTTCTCTGTGCCTTGCGAGCCCTAGTATTGCAGTGGGGGTGACCAGGGACCCGGGGGCCAGGAAGGCACACCTACCTGTACAATGGGGTTGTGCAGGTTCTTCTGAACCGGGCCGGGACTGTCGCCCTGCAGCCAGAGGAGAAGAGGAAGATGAAAGAGCAGAAATATAGGACATGTGAGAGCAGTGGTGGCCCCTGAGGTGTGGGGTCCCCACTGGAAGGAGACCATTCCTCGGGACCACCCTGCTGCTGAAGTGGGGAACTGACCCCCTGCCCCCTGAAGCACGGGGCTCCCCGATGGGGCCTGGGGTGGAACCCTCCCCTGGGGGCCCTTTCCTGCCTGCTCTGGCTTCTTGACCCACAGCACCCATCAAGCAACAAATCAGCCACTCCAAGGTTTCTAAGCTGCAAGTTTCTAAGCTCCTGTCCCAATCGGTCCATTGCATTAGTAACTGGATGTTGGTCATACTTGATGCTTGTCATAAAGAACCACCAATTTTACAGAAAAAGCACAACAATAAATTGAAGAATTTGGGGACACAAACAGTCCCAAGGGACCATTAGCCTCGAGCATCCCCCACAATCATTATAACAGCTCCTTCTTTATGGAGGTGCAGGCAGGTTTACAGATGAAAAACCTCCTTGGCCCAGTCTAGTATCATGAAGCTAATCAAAAGCAGAGCGAGAACTCACATTTGGGACTAATTCCTTCTGGTCCATTGCTCCTTCTAGAATACAGCACACTCTGTGGGTGTGCCAAGGTAGGTGTGCAAATGCTTTCATTACATGCGAGAATCAGTGTGTCCCGCCTGGGGGCAAACGGGTTCTTCGGCCTCAGAAGTGATGACTAGGGAACCCCCTAGTGGTCATTTCCTGGAATTGCGGGCATAAGGCCCACGGAGAAGCAATGTGTGTGTCACTTTGGTAAGTGTCCACCCACCTTCTCCAGCCTCTCGGTGCCGAGTCCCTATTTCTGCTCTAAATGAGTCAGTGGAGTCCAAGAAGATGGAGAGGTCCATAGCCCAGGCCAGACGCCTGACAACAGAGTTACCTGAACCAATTTCAGGCTCTTCCTGCCTTATGCTTGTGCACACATGTTGAGATGGAGGGTGCAGGGGGCTGAGGGAGGGAATGTCACAAATGACAGTTTAGGCTTCAGTCCCATCTCAAGGTTTGCAAACAGAACCCATTATGCAGGCAGCCAACATAGTTCTGCTCTGGGTAGGATCATCCTTGCCCAATTTGTGGGGAAGGAGAGGGGTCAGTGTCCACTAAAACACCTGTTTGCAGACATTGGGCTTACCAAGCACCCACTGCCTGGCAGCAGGGGCCTTGTGTCAGGTAAGCTTAGAAATAAATGTCCTGGACCTGCCGCCTTGACCAGCAGGTATGAGCTAAGACCAAGCTGGGCAAAAGGCTAGGCCTATGTGAATTGCAATTCAAAAGGCCTCTGGAAAACCCTTCCTGCAGAACATATTTCCTGGCAGCATTTCAGCTGTCAGAGCCCCTTGGGCCCTCCCTGAGAGGACAAAATGTGTCCTTTCATTTGGAATGTGCATGGATACCCCAGGGTGCCTGGCCCAAGGCTGGGCCTCTCTGCCCTGTGCCGTAGGAGTGAGGAGCACAGCTGGCTCAGAACCAGACAGAACATGCCAGAAGCCCCTCTAGTGGCCACCTTCCTGTTCTGTCAGTCAAGACAGACTTTGTGACTCAGGTCTTCTCCTGGGAAAAGAAAAGAACACACTCCTTCCTAAAGGCTCCAGTTGAAAAGAGGATCCCAGCCCCAAGCGGGGTCCCAGGCCTGCCAGTGACCTTCTCACCGTCCTGATGTGGAAAGTCCCAAGGCCTGAGGGTGATGGTCCCTGCTGCTCACGGCACCAGATGGGGGCAACTTCTTTTAAGTTTGCTATTTTTATATGATTTTTTCCATTACTGTGGACTTAAAAGAATGTTTGCAGTATTATTACTCATATATAGGAAAGGCATTGATTTTTACAATTGATTTTCAACCAGCACGGTTATGGCTTGCTTATTATTAGTTCTATTAGCTTTTCAGGTTATTCTCTTGAGTTTTCCAGGGAGACAATCATATGATGGGCAAATAACAGTTATTTTGGCTGTCTTTCTTTTTTAGTATCTTATTCTACTGGTTAATAAAGCAACGTTGCCTGAGTTTTGAAAAGGTCGTCTGTGCATTTGAAGACCTTGCCCTGGTCTGTCTCTGCCTTGGGGGCTGGCAAGGGAGCTCTCTGTTTTCCCAACCACACACTGGCCCAGAGTTTCAGGCCAGAATCTTCACCTGGCTTCCTACTACCTAATACACCCCCTGGAATCCTTGGGAGTCTGTTTGTCTGCCCCACCGGTCATCAAGAGTTACAAGGGTAGGGACTGATGCTTTTTGGTAGCTGGTGCCCAGGATGCAATTGAGAAGTGTTTGATTAACCAAGCAAAGCAAATACGGGGACATGGCATTTAACACACTTAGAACAAATTCATGGGATGTCTCTTAAGAGATAATACATGGGTTTGGGGATTGGTGGTGGTGACAGCAACACACATTGTGAATATAATTAACACCACTGAACAGGATACTTGAAAGTGGTTAAAAGGGGAAATTTTGTGTTGTATGTATGCAACCAGAATGAAACAGAACTGTACAACACAGAGTGAACCCTAATGTAAACTGTGGACTGGGTTAATAATATCGTTATAAGAGTATTGGTTCATCATTTGTAACAAAGGTGCCATGCTAATGCAAAGTATTAATAATGGGGAAAACTATTTGCGGAAGTATATGAGCACTCTGTTCTTTTGCATGCTTTTTCTGTAAACCTTCCAAATGCTCTAATAATAAAAAAAGATAATAGAAAAAAAAATCAAGAAAAAAAAAGGCAGGGGAGAGGAGACAATAAAAAGGGGACACTACTGCCCAATCTAATAGAAACGCACACGCGCGCACACACATGTACACACACACAAACACACACACACACACACACAGAGAAATATCAGCCCCATTCCTGGACGAAGGACCCAGAGCTGGCTCTCAGGGAAAGGGGGGTTTGCTGGCCCAGCTGGGGGTAACCTCTGGGAGGAGCCCACTGCCCCCAACATGGCCCCCCAGGGGCAGGATCCGGGGCTGCGCAGACCCTGCGGCCGACCCAGGCCTGCCCTCCTCTGGGACTCGGGATCTCTGGATTTTTCTTGCCCTCTGGACACAGGGAGCAAACGGGCCTCATTTCTTTCTCTCCCCACATCCACCGCTGCTTGCAAGAGGAGAGAAGAGAACAGGAAATGCATTCGCCAGAGTGCTCCCTGGGTGGACGAGAGGAGAGAGTGGGCGCCGCGGTCCTGGCCTGTCCCCGGGCAGGCCCCGCCGCTGCTGGCCTTACGTTGCAGAGGGAGTGCGTCCGGTGTCGCGGGGAGTTGATGTCGCTTGGCGTGGACGACCGGTCACCTTCAGCAGCAGAGGCGTCGGAGATGACCGAGGGCTGCCGGGAGTGGCAGGGGCTCACCCTGACCGCTGGAAAGCAGGGGCAGCGGGTAAGTGAGGGATGGAGAGGGGGCCCCGACCTTTACTCACCACCTGCAAGCAAGTCTGCCTGACGCCCCATGACACAGATGGGAACATGAGACGTGGAGAGGGAAGGGGCTTGTCCAGCTCCCCACCCTTCTGGTCCATAGCCCCACACATCACCACAGCGACCTGCTAGGGAGACCCTCCCAGACCCTCTGGGTCCATCTTTGTCTACTGAGGAGCCCCCTCCTAACCAGGGTGATGGTGGAGAGAAGATGCAGGAGTTTCTCTGTGACTCCACTCATGACTGCTCCACTACCTGGGGTGTTCTTTAGACCTGATGTGACCTTAACCAAGTGGGCTGACATTTCCCAAGTGGGCAGCCTGAAGGCCACTATGGACTCCCCCACCCTGCCCTCATCATCAGCGCCTCCAAAACAGAGCCCCGTGTACATCTGCTTTTCTCCAAGCCCACTGCCACCATCGTCTCCCACCTGGAAGTCCATGGTGGCCCCTCAACAGTCCTCCCTGCCTCCACTTGTGCCCTTCTCCTCTCCTCTCTGCTGCTGCGGCAGGGGCAACAGGTATCTTTTCACTCTGGGACAACACACTCATCGTGGCTGCTGAGGCCCCCTGGGAAGCAGACCCCGCCCACCTCAACCATCCACCTTCACCTCTTGTCACTGTGCTCAGGTCACACCTACCTCAGACGGCACCTCAAACATGCCCTCCCCCCTCCTCGGCCTCCCCGATGCCCAGCTCCTCCCATGCCATCTTTGTTTCTTTATTTTTTTTAATCCAATCACCTATTTGGTTTATTCTTCTCCCTGCACTACTTGTGTTCTGAAATCACTGTCACTGTTTCGGTGTGGATCGTCTGTCTGCACCCCGACGCCGGCAGCCTGGTGAGGCAGGCACCCCGAGTGTCTCACCTGTGTTGCGTCTCAGGGCTCCTGGTGCCCGGCTCCCAGCAGGTGCCCAATAAACAATCATTGAATGCAAGACCCAGTTCAGCGGGCACAGCCCCGAAGGCCCCCAGATCCCCCACAGATGCACCCCTGTGTGCAAGCAGCATGAGAGCAGGGGTCACGTTGCTGCAACAGCTCCAGGCCCTGCACCAAGGAGCACAGGGCCTTATGGGGTGCCCTGACCACTCTGAGCCTTTTGTTATCTGCAAAATGGGGTGACGCGGTACCGAGCTTGGAGTAGCTGTGCACCCGAAGCCCCGGTGGGGCACCAACAGTGATGACAGGGCAGGCAGTGTGTGCTCTGATCCAGCTAAGCTCCCAGTTCTGCGGCAGCCCAAGGGACACTGAGGACTGAGCTGGGGAGAGAGCAAGGAAGGCTTCCTGGAGGAGGTGATGTCTGACAAAAAGGAGATCAGTGTATGTGAGGAAGGGGCCAGGGAGGTGGGTGGAAGAGGGCAGATCCACCAGCCAGTCCTGCCTTTCTGAGACGAGCGCCAGCTCCATGGAGGAGGGGCCCTGCAGTCACAGGCGTGGATAGAAAAGAGTCTGCCCTGTCACGTGATTCAGAAACTGCCCCAAGTCCCATCTGCTTTCAAAGAGCATCCCTGTCCTCCTGCTACCCTGGGGCTGGATGAGGAGCCAGGAGAGCTGGGTGTATTCCTGGGCTGAGACTCAAAATGAGGCACAGCCCTCCCTGGGCCTCAGTTTCCCCATCTGACAAGGTAGATGGACTGAGGCCCTTCCAACCCTGAGACTAGACCTCAAAGGCCAGAACCCCTCCCTCCACCCCCTGAAAACAGTTGCCCCCTGCATCAGATAGTAAAGGGTGGGCCGCTGCTCAGCAGGAGGGCGGGCTCAGACTAACTGGCAGCAAAGAGTGCAGCCTCCCCAAGTGTCACCCAAGTGTCACTGGGAGGCCAAAGGGGCTGGCCCTGAGGCACCAGAGACAGACACGGTGAGGGGCTAGGGGTCCCCAGGGGCTGATGCCCAGGTAGGGAAGAAGGGCTGGGCAGTGAACGCCAAGGGAACAGGCAGAGAAGGGGCTGAGGGGACTGTACCCCATCCCCGGACCTCGCCTTGTACCTTCCCAGCTCCAGATCTTGCTCCTCTCTCCCTGGAATTTTCTTCTTCCTAGCTCTACTCATCTACCCCGTCTTCAAGGCCTAGTTCCAATGTTACTACCTCCAGGAAGCTTTCTCTGCTCACTCCCCAGCCTGAACTGATTGCACCATCAGCGTTCAAAAAGCTCTGATTGTCACCTATGGATGACGATGGTAATGACAATGAAGGTGATAATGAGATAGCTGCTAATATTCACCCAGCACTTGCATGTGCTCGGTCCCATTCCAGGAAGTTTAACATTAGATCTTCACAACAACTCCACCCGGGAAACTGAGACTCATGGCCCAGATCACGCCCCTCATTAGCAGTGGGGCCAGGATTTGAACCCAGGCAGTCAGAATCCAGAGCCTCCCATGCCCTCCTGCCCCCTACTCAGCTCACTGCCTGCCCTGCCTGAAGCAGGCCAGTTAGGACCTGCGGTTTCTCCCAAACCAGCCTGCTAGCAACTCGAGGGAGGTAGCTGTGGACCCCTCTGCTGACCTCACGGCTGCAGAGGCCAGCTCTGCCCCTACTCTGCAGGTGTCTCCTCCCCCTTGCCCCACTGAAGATGGTGGGGAGCAAGGCCCGGCCGGCAGGGGCCCTGGTGCGTTGGCTGCTGCCAGCTGCCTGTCCCCAACCTGCACCTGTCCCGGAGGCAGCCACCTGCAGCAGGAGCAGATGGGGGGTGGGGGTGGGAGCTGCAGCTGTGGAAGGGAACGGTGAGGGGGTTGGGGCTGGCACCTTGGTCACCAGGTGCGGATGCTACCCCAGGTCCCCCCACAGCTCTTGGAGCAAACACCTGAGTTGGCTCAGCCCTGCCCACATGCCCTGCGACTGGGTGGAGCCGGCAGTCAAGGAGCTCTGAGGCCTTCCCTGCCAAAGGGTTCCCACGTGACCCGGGCTGGCCAACCACAGTACCCATTCCCTAGACACAGTGATTGGCCCAGGGGAGGGCATGTGACCTGGGCTGGCCAATCAGAGTCCTTCTAGGGATTTGGTTGGAACCCCAGGGAAGAGCTTCTCTTCCTCAAGACTCTTGGGCTGTAAGGGACCTTATCAAAAATCGGAACTACTGGGGACTAGTTAACAGCCTTGCAGAAACAGGCGGCCAAAAGATGAGACCACAGGAGGTGGGCAGAGCTGAGAGATGGAGAGAGACAGAACCAGCTATCATTTGAGTCTCAGGATCCAGCTATGTCTCCATCCGTTAGACTTTCTGTTCCATGAGCCCAGAGCCTGTTCCCCACTGCCGCACTGCGGCCGTCCCTCCCACCGGGACTCACCTTGCCGATCGGGGTGCGGGGGGTGTGAGTGGTAGAGTGTCTGCTGGCTCTGCCGGATGGCGGCGGTCAGCGGGAGGTCGGCCTGCACCACCCACTCCTGGTTGCCGTTGAGCACCGTCTCGCCTGGCATGGCGAGGGAATGCCGCTTGGGGACGTCCTTGGTCAGCGTAGCCAAGGACTGCTTGGCCTGGGGAGAGAGCAGAAGACAGGAAGATGAGAACAAGGGGACCTCCCAGCGGCATCGGCACCCCCTTGACAGCTACAGTCCCCACATCTGGACCAGAGGCCGCCGGCTGCTGTCACCCACGTCTACATCCCTCCCAGGCACTGTGTCAAGGCCCCCGCCTGAGAGCTCACTTTGGATCCCCCCTAGTTCCTGCTAAGAGCAAAGCGAGGCCCGCAGTCCTGGAGGGAAGGGGGTTCAAGAACATGTTGATCATCCAACTCCTTTGGGTTCTCCAAGGATTAGCTTTGATTTGAATGAAATTTTAAGATAGGCAGTGGGGCTTTGGCTTCTATTATTTTAATTCCTCACTAACTTCAACCTGTGATCGCCCCTTCACTGTAGCTCAAGCCAAGCAAAACCACCTCCATCTTCTGCCAAACCACCATCAAGGAGATGGGCCATTCCATACTCAACCCACGTGGCTAATTCCTCCTTGAGCGCAGGCTGGGAACAAAGCAGACGCTCCTTGACCTGGCTCTCAGGGTCACACAACGAGAACATGGGGGACCCGTGGCCGTTAGGGGTCATGAGGAAGCCCAATGACAATTGGTGCATAGGGTAGCTGGGCTGCCTCTGGGGGAGTCAGACAGCTCCCCCTTTCTCTATCCAGTGTCTGAGATCAGCTTAGCTTTCTGTTATCTCCCCAGGGCGCTTGGGGCCTTATTAGAAATGACCTCAAATTCTTCTTTGGGAGAAAAATGGCTCATATTGGAAATGCACTAATGCATAGTCTTTTTTTTTTAATATATATTTACCCATGTTATTACTCTCATGAGAGATCTTTATTTTTTTCATGTGGCTTTGATCTGTTGTCTTATTTTCCTATCCTCTCAACCTGCAGAACTCTCTTTAGCATCTCTTGTAGGGCCAGCTAGTGGTGATGAACTCCCTCAGCTTTTGATTATCTGGGGACATCTTAATCTCTCCCTAATTTATGAAAGATAGTTTTGCCAGATATAGAATTCCTAGCAGTCTTTTTTTGTTTGTTTTTTGCTTTTTGCTTTCAGCTCTTTAAATGTGTCCTCCCACTGCCTTCTTGCCTCCATGGTTTCTGAAGAGAAATTGGCACCTAGTCTTACTGAGGCTCCCTTTAATGTGACATATTGCTTCTTTCTTGTGGCTTTCAGAATTCTCTTTGGCATTTGACACTTTGATTACAATATGTTGATGTGAGTCTATTTGGGTTTATACTGTTTGAAGTTCACTGAGCATCTAGGATGTGTATATTCATGTCTTTTATTAAATTTGGGAAGTTTTCAGCCATCATTTCTTTGAATATTCTGCCCCTTTCTCTCTTTCCTCTCCTTCTGGGGTTCCCACAATTTATATATTGGTACACTTGATGGTGACCCACAGGTTCCTCAAACTCTGTTTACTTTTCTTCATTCTTTTCTCTTTCAGCTCCTGAGACTGAATGATTCCAATTGTCTTATCTTCAAGTTCACTGATTCTTTCTTCTGCCAGCTCCAATCTGCTGTGGAACCCTTCTAGGGAATTTAATTGCTATTCCCATGGTCTTCAGTTCTGTTTGGGTCCTTTTTTGTAACTTCCATCTCTCTATTGATATTGTTTGTATTTATCTGTCATTTTCTTAATGTCCTTTAGTTTTTTGTCCATGTTTTCCTTCAGCTCTTTGAGCATATTTAAGACCATTTTTTAAAAGTCCTTGTCTGATATGTCCCAGGTCTGATCCTTCTCAAATTGGTTCCTAATGCTTTAAGCTTCTCCTTTGCGTGGGCCATTACTTCCTGTTTTTTCGTATGCTTTGTAACTTTTTGTTGAAATCTGGATGCATATTCTTTTTGTCAGGGTTGGATTCT
This sequence comes from Bradypus variegatus, assembly GCA_004027775.1. Lineage (NCBI taxonomy): Eukaryota > Metazoa > Chordata > Mammalia > Pilosa > Bradypodidae > Bradypus > Bradypus variegatus. The sequence goes on along the minus strand of PVKY010000039.1, from coordinate 78,529 downwards.
CCTTCCTGACTGGTTCCCCAGGCTCATGCCAGGGCAGAGAGGACTGAACTGGGGGGAGAAGGGCAGGGGCGCAGGGTCTCCCCCATCAAGGTCTCCTGTGAACTCCGAGGCTCCGGGGTTGCTACAGAGGGCAGAGCCACTTGAGTGCTGGCTCTCAAACTTCCCTCACCTTGCCCAAGGCCCCGGCTTCTTCCTGGCAGAGCTGGGGCTCCTAAGAAAGAGATTCCAGCTGACAGATGGACAGTCCTTGGCATAAAATCTGAATCATCCTCATCACACTGACCAGCTGCCTGCTCTGAGCCTCAGTTTCCCCATCTGTACAATGAAAAGCCAGGACTGAGAGACCTTTTTTAGTGTGCCCTCCAGTGTAGATGTCTTAGTAGTCTGCAAAGTCACATCCCTTCCACCACCAATCCCCATAGGCTATAAATCCATACAGCGGAGGGAGGCCCAGTTGATGGTGTCAGCTTTGCCCCCCACTCCCACCCCCACCCAAACCAGTTAGTACCTAGCCCCTGGCTTAGAAAACTCTTTCCCCTCCACCACCCCCATGTGCTCAGTGCCTGGGTTGTGTTTAGGGAGTGTGCAATTATCTGTGCTCGACAGATGAGAAACCAGAAGCTCAGAGACACTGAGTGGCTTTTCCATGAGTGTGCGGCTGGCACAGTCCAGGCCTGACTGTGAGCCCAGCGTGGTTTCCACTGCACCCATACTCCTCCAAGCCGAGGAAACAACCAGCACAAACAATGCCACCCCTGAGCCCAGGAGGCAGAGAGTGCAGGAGTTTCCATCACCACTGAGCCCCAGCGCCTGCCTTGAGGCGTGGCCTATCTAGAACGCACTCGCTAAGACTCTGCAGAGCACGTGGGAGCGGCCCCTGCCTTGCATGTCCGGGCTGAAGGTGGCCCAGGGAATCAGCCCTTTGTTGGCTGCGACCGAACAAGGGCATAATCTCCAGGTAAGGAAGGAACTGGGCTGAGCGTGCTTGCAGCCGGCTGAGCAGCATGGTGGAGACTGTTTCTGGGCCCACCACACCTCATGTGGGACTGTGTCTGCTTTCTCCTCCTGGACCATGTGCGCTCAGCTTCCCAGCTGCAGTCCGGCCAGCCCTCTGTATTGGCGCCACTTGCCAGCCATGCTTCGGGGGGGGGTGCCACCTCCTTGCTTCCTCCTGCCAGATCCATCTTGGCTGCCCTGAAAGTGGGACTGGACTGGAAGAGAACTGAGCTAAGGTGGGTTTACCATCATGAATTAATGAACCCTCAGTTCTCCCCTCTTGCATGTATTCCCAGCTGCATACAGCAGAAGCACAGGAACACCCAAGCCATCCCTGAAACAGGCACCCATCAAGGTGGCACATGAAGGTGCAAGTAAGGGGTTTCTGGGCAGGACCTTGGGAATATAGAGTCGCTGTCTTCTTCCTACCAGGCTTTCTACTGGGAGTGGAGGCCCTGCTGCTGCCTGGGAAAGACTGTCTACCTTGCCCGCTTGGTTTTAGATCTTCAGACACAGAGCTACGGCAGAGATGTGAGCAGGAGACGAGGCAGGTGAAGTTGGATGAAACACTCCCACACTCAGCGCTGCACCTGATCAGCTCCCTGCGGCAGTTTATACAGCGTTTTCCTGGCTAATCTCTCCCAGTAAATGTGATTTGAGGCTGGGAGTGCCCCTTGAGCTCGCATATCGTCTCCTCAACTCTGAGCCTCCCCCTTTCTGTGCCAGGAGTGCTGAGCTCCCGGGAATTGGTCAATTGGCTGCATGTGACAAAGTCAGACAGCACTGGGTCCAAACCCCACTGCTACTACTCCACTTGCTGTGTGAACTTGAGCAGGTTACTCCACCCCTCTGAGCTTCAGGGTCCTTGCTGGTCATAGCCTGGAGTGGTGCACTGAGGCGGCCCAGGCCCTAGCCAGTGCTTGAGAGTGTGGGCTCTGAAACTGGCACAGCCTGGATTTGATCCCAGCTCCGGGATGCTGAGGGAGCCCCTTCCTCCTCTCCAGGCCTCTGTGTCATCTGTTTAGTGGGGACACCGATAGCTCTGCCCTCCCAGGTCTGCTTTGGAGACAGCTTGGACCACAGTCAAAATACAGTAAACATTTGTGGCTCCAATTATTCAACAGTTCCTCCCTCATGAGGCTGACAGGGATCAGGTGAAGTTCACGTGGAGGCCAGGGAGGCTGTTGGCCTGTTGTCACCTCGACAAGCAGTAGCCATGGTGATGGAGTTAGGGTGCTCCGTGCCCTCCCTAACGCTGCCTAGTAAGACCCAGGAGGGGGGATGGAGAGGGAAGGTGTGAGCTCTGCCCTCGGCCCCTTTGGGTGGGACCCCCTCCCAGCCCCGTGCCACCACTGTGACAGCCACTCATCCGCATCCTTCTCTTGGCTTCCAAAAGCTCACTGCTTGTCCAGGGAACATCCCTCATGGCCAAAGGCCGGAGGATCCCGAGCCGGAACCTCCTAGCAAATGCATGAAGGCTTCACGCTCTCCGTGGCTTCCCGCCACAGGGATTCTGTGCCTTTGCACTAAACGGGCATCACGCCAGTGACACATCGACTGGCTGAACCACCCTCTTCCTGTGTTAATACACGAGGTGCGGTGGCAGCCAAGGCCTCCAGGCTGGGACACTGGCTGGGACCCTCTCAGAACCCCAGGCCTACCAGTCGCAGTGGGTCCAGGGTGGTGGCACCACCATTGGCTCGGTGCCACCCCCAACGAGAGCCGGCTTAGGTGTGGAGGGGTGGACACATGGGGGGACACACGGTGGAGGCTCTGGCTGGAGGACAATGTCAGACTCAGGCCCTGCCCTCGGAGCTGGCTGTGGGCACAGGACTGGTCGGCCTCAATGTCCCAAGAGAGCAATGACCCGGTCTCCAAAAAGTGGTACTTGAGGGGAGCCGGCTGGGTGCCCCAGAGTTGATCGCAGGCAGGAGGGATACCATCCCGGAGCGGGGCTGTTACAGGGGAACCGAGACTCGGACCACCCCTCTCGGCCTCCCTGCAGCTCGATCCTGCCTCCTGCTTTTTTTGAAAGCAGGCTCACTTCTCCCATGCACTTCTGACTGACCGGGGCTGTGGCTGTGTCTGTGTCATTTTCAGACAAGGAAAATGAGGCCCAGGCGGGTTAAAAGTGACTTGCTTGAGGTCACACCGTGACTATTTTAGTGGCACTGTGGGTAGAATCCCCAGCCTCGTCATCCCCGCATGGCCTGAAGACTGGACGGGCTGAGTCTAGCACAAGGCTGGTGCATAAACACTAAAGTTTCGTGTCTCCAGCGAGCCTGCCCTCAGTTCAAACCCCCACCCTCTGCAAGTATCAGAGACCCAGTTTGGAGGAAACTGAGTCTCACAAAGGTTAAGTCCCTTTCAAAGGTCACAGGGCTAGAAAACGGCAAAACCAAAACAACTAAGTGACCAAGGTAGAGACAAACACATGTAACCAAACGTGGGCCCTGGAGGGAGAGAATCCCACACCTGACACCACACAATTCTCACCGGGGCAGTGTCTGGAGACGTCTTTGGTAGTTGGCCCTGGGGTGGGGTGGGTGGGTTACCAGCATCCAGTGGGGACAGGCCAGGGCGGCTGCTAAATGTCTTTTGATGTGCAGCCCCCACAGCAAAGAATTGCCCAGCCCCAAATCTGAGTCGTGAGGTTGAGAAACCTGTTTACAGGGTGTGGAGTATCTCCAGGGCCCGTTTCCTGCTGTGGAGAAGGAGCCCTGAAGGGAAGTGAGGGTGGCACACACCAGGCTCCTGGGGACAGGACCGGTGTTTGGGGGATGCCCATGGCCTCGGGGGCTGGCAGCCCTGTCTCCCGGGCCCCTGTGTGGTGGAGAGGCCAGGGGGAAGTCAGGGGTGACCGAAGGCTGGAAAGGGGGAGGTGCCTCTTTCAGGCCAGAGGCCAGCTGTCCTTTCAAAGGCCTCCCAAGCCATTTGCCATCAGGGAGCATGGAACAGAGCGAGGGGGTGGCCCGGTTTCCAGCTCTGCCTCTCAACTCACTGGGCAGCCCTAGGCAGGCTCCCGTGCTCCGAACACCACTGGCTCCTTCTCCCCAGGGTGCCCACTAGCATTGGGGCCCACTTAAGATATTACCCATTAGCCAGGCCCCCTAATAAGGGGTGAGCAAGTGATCTGATGTGGGCCCTGTGGATCCTTCCACCAGGTTAGGCTTTTAACCATTCACCCTCCCAGCAGTGGACACCAAGACCATGCCCATCACGGAGTCTAGCTTCCCCACTTCTGCAGCTGCCTTGGTTTCTGCCCATTTCCAAGCTGGCCCTATACCTGTCCACTGCACCTGTGAGCTCCTGTCAGCTTTCCAAGACATCCCCTTCAGTGAGCCAGAGCTGCTTTCTGTAGCTTGCAACCCAAGGACTTAAGGTGCCCTGCAAGGAGGGGTCTCCCCTCTGGTCTCCCCATGGCCAGCAGCGCCATGGTGGGAGTGGGGCCTGCTGACACAACCCGGAGAAGGCAGGCACTCGAGGCCTCCAGGTAGGGGAATTCTGTGTTTGGTGGGAAGAGGAGGGGACCTACCATTGGCCGACACCCTCACGACTGCAGCTGCCATGGCTTCGCGTAAGCCCTTCCTTCTGCCTCAGGGCTGGCGCTAGCTAGACAACACCTGTGCTGATGTTACGAACAGATGCATCATCCTGAACCGGAAACCTTCCCCTAAGTATTCTCACCAGCAGAGGGTGATGCTTGCCAAAAGGAGGAGGCAAGAATCTGGGTTTCTTTTGGCCAGAACCCAATCAGGTTTAGTACCTGGGCATGGTGGGGTGGAAGCAGAGGTGAGCCGGTTCCTAATCCTAAAAGACCAGGATACTCTCAGGATGCTTGTGGCCGGTGCCCTCAGGCAGGGAGGACACATCTGTCCATCATCAGGGTACAGGGGAGACCTGGGAGAACAGGGAGCTCACCCCGCACCCCCTTTCCGGGTGTGCAACTTGAAAGGGTCTGTCTGCTGACTGTACTGGTGGGAAGCCCCCAGGAGAGGACCTTGCAGCGGCTGCTTCTGTTTGGGGCTCAGTTACATCATTCCTCAAGCTGGGCAAGGGCAGCTCTCACCACTAGGGGTCAGCATTGGCCAAGGAGACCCAGAAAGCAGCACCAGGTCCCAGGAGGCCCCTGCACAGCTGACCTGCCCTGGGTGTCCTGGAAAACCATTGCATCATCCTGTCATTGCTTCCCAGGTACAGGGACCGGGCTAAGTGCTCCCCTGCTTTACTGCATTAAAATCCTCACAGCAGCCCATAAGGTATATGCAATTATTCCTAATTTAGAGTTGGTAGAATGCAGGCTCAGAGAGGTGAGGGGTCCTATCCAAGGTCACACAGCACAGAAGCAATGGGGGCTGGATTCGAATCCAGAACCCATGTCTGTAACTACACTGGCAAAGTGCCTTGCAGGACAAGGGTCCTTTAGAAGAGCCATCTGGGCCCCTTCCCCTGACTCCTCAGGTGGTCCCCCCACATTCCCTCTCCAGTGACTTTCACATTTAGCCCCTGGCTCTCACAAAGGCCCTTCTAGCTGAGAGCTCCCAGGTCCCATGTGGGGCAGGCAGGGTAGGATTAAGACGCCTCTGCCCCCCAGTAACAGCCAAAGAGCACTGGAGCCCAGAGGAGTTCCACAAGTAGCCTAAGGTCACACAGGAAGGCGGAACAGAACTCCAGGCTCCGTGTGTCTCCCCACACGTAGGTGGCACACCTTCGTGGAAAACACAGCTTTAGAAGGATTCGGGGGAGTTTGGTTTGGATTAAATAACACTTTTTTCTTGACTACCCAAGTCAGGCATTTTCATTGCAGATAAATTTGAAATTAGGCCAAAAAAGAAATAAAAAGTTCCTTGTAATCCTACCACCCAGAGTTAATCATTGTTAATATTATGCCTTATTTCCCCCTAAATGTTTTCCTAAACAAATATGTATATTTTAAACAAAAACAAGACTTGTGTTTTCTCTTTTTACAGTCGCATGGGAAAGGTGGAAAGGTGACGGTCTCCCCGCAGCCCCGCTCTCCCCGGGCCAAGGCAGGAGGACGAGCGGCCGTGCCCGGCTCTGGGGGTTGATGGAGCCCTAACTGTCTCCGAGGGGGGTTTCTGGAATGTCAGATAATCCCACCTTGGCCCTCTGCCCCTCCCCACATCCTGCTCGGCCCCCTCTACTCTGGGACTCTTGGGAGAACCAACATCACCCAGCCCCGTGTCCGGGGCTGGGGGCGGGCGGGGCCTCTCACCATGGCCAGCTCGGCCTCCAGCTCCTTCATGCGGTTGTCCTTGAGGTCCAGCTGGGAGCGCAGCGCCGTGGCGTGCTCCGTGGCCTCTTTGGCTTGGCGCCGCAGCTCCCACTTCTCCCGCTCCAGCAGGTCCTTCTCCTTGGCCAGCGCTTTGACCGCGTCCTCGCTCTCCTGCAGGGGACAGAGACCACGGGCGTTACAGTGAGGGGTGGGGAGTCCCCGCGGCGTGGCTGGGTGCTCCGGTGGAGGAGTGGGGCAGCCCTGGGTGCAAACTGCAGCTCACTGCCAAAGAGCTGGGAGACTAGGACGGAGACATGCTGTTAGGAGATGGTCAGGAAGGATTTTTTTTCAATGAATGAATGAATAAATGAACAAACAAATGAGCAGGGTAGGTTTTTTTTTCATCATCAAGTCTTGCTTTCTCCATATGGAAAACAGATTGTTGCAAAGATTAAATGACTTCACGCAAGGTGAATACCTAACACAGGGTCTGGCAAAAGTTAGGGTGCAGGTGTGTTTTTGTGTGAGTTGTTCTGTTGTTTGGTACAATGTGCATTGCAGGAGAACAGGGACAGCAGCCAGGAGGCACTGAGCCCCCAATCGCCTGGGCTGCTGCCAGCAAGCACCCCACAAGGTCACAGCTGACGGGGGGGGACAAACTGAGCCCCCAATTAGCTGTTGTGAGCCTGGATGCAGCAGACTTTTGCCAGGGGGCTGTTTTCTCCCAGAGGGAGGTGCTGAAGGAAGGGCCCAGGCCCCCCTGCACCAGTCCCAGGAGCTAAGTGAGCAGGCAAGGAGCAGCCGGCTGCATCGGGGCATGGCTCCCTGGCCGAGCTCGGCTTCAGAACAGCAGGCTCTGCCCACCCGCCCTCCCTGGCCTTCACCTTCACTGCATCACAGCCAAGCCCAAGGTCTCCATGCGGCTGGGACCGTGGACAGAGGCTGCCCGCGCCTCCTCCACCAGTCCCGCTGCCCAGGGCCTGACTTCCCAATGGTGTTGGGGAGGCCGAGGCCAAAAGTTGGACCTTTCTTTGAGGCTGTCTCAGGACAGTAGCCACAGCTTGGGTTCCAGAGAGAGCCTGGGTCGAATCCTGGCTTTGCAATGACAAGCTGCAAGTCATCCCAGTGCCTCAGTTTCCCCATCGGTAATTTAGGGTGCTATTGTGAGGTCACCCATGTTGAGAGCGTAACACAGCTCCTGGCGCCCCACAGGGCTCACTCCCTCCAGTCAGGTTCTGCTCAGAGGTCTTCTTTGAGGCCCTCCCTGACCCCCTCTTAAGAGAGCAGCTCCAACCCTCAATACCCATTTTTCTTATTGGCACCTGATATGGGTCATTCAAACAAGCCATGCACAAACCAGAGAGAAATCCCTGTCCTTGGTGGCTTTGGCTTCTTCAAACTAGCTCTATACATGAGGCCAAGGGGCAGTCATTTGACCCTCAGGGCCTTGGTCTCCACCCCGCCCCCCAGGTGTAAAATGGGGTTGGAAAGGCAAGGACTACAGATGGCTACAATGTTGCCATCCCGCCGCCATCTGGGGCCACAGGAGTGACTCGTTGTCCTTACATCAAGCCATTCAGCCAAAGTGACACTTGAGGCTCCGCCCACAGCCACCCATGACCGACAGACTTCTGCTCATTCAGTAGCTTCAGCCCCACTCCCACTAGTTGGATATCAGGGTTACCCAGGACTTTAAATAAAGTGGTTCCCCACAGGAGTTTTATTCCCAAATTAGAGCACATGTATGAAAAACACATTTGACACTCATTAAAAGACAGAGAAGCATTTGCTATTAGACCCTGGGCGGGCCATACAATGCCACTGAAATACACAGCATGCCCCATGGCTCCCAGGGACCTTCACGGCCTTGTCTCGGTTAAATGGGAAAGTGCGGAGATTACTCCTCCACTCCCCTCAACATCTACTGAGCTGAGTGTGGGGAGCTCCTGGGGGCTCCAGAGCCTCACCTCCAGGCTTTGCTCCCTGCTCTACCTTTTGCTAACTGCGTGACCCTGCGCAAGTGACTACCTAGGCCTCAGTTTTCACATCTGTGAAACGGGCTGATGGGGCAATCATATCTTAGAGGGCTGCTATTAAAATAGCAAATATAAAGAGCTCAGGGCCTAGCTAGCACACCGTAGGGGCACAAGGAACTTGTCGCCCCCTGCTAAGGTGGCGCCTGAAGGCAGCTGTTATCATAGTCAATATTGGGAGGATTATCTGGTCGTGGGGCCATCTTTTCAACTCCCTGAGACATTTATTGGTGCGACATCCCCTCTTTGTCTCCCTAAATCCTCATCTGTCCTCTCTTGAGGTGTCTGACTTTAGGGGGTGCTTTCCTCAGGCCCCCTGGCTCCTGGTGCTTCTGAGCCCCTTGCAGCCCCTCACGGGCCTTGTTGGGTTTACTTTCCTGCACTGCCTTGCCTCCCCCCACCCCTCCGCGCCTGGCAGAGGCAGGTTGCGGGGGCGCTGGCCTTGCCCCACAGCTGCCTGATGGGGGGCCGCAGGGGCACAGGGCCATTTCCTTCTCTGGGTTTGCTACTGAGACGAACACCAGGTGGGGGCAGACCTGGGATTTGAGAAATTGCCACAATCAGGTGACAGGCTCCGAATTCCCAAAGTTAACAACAACAACAAACATTTTTCTCCAGCTTCCTTCTAGTGTACCAGAAATGCTTTTCCAGACAATGCCAAGCTACCAGCAGGTGCTAGCCTTACCCCCGACTCTGCAGACGAGGAGGCTGGAGCCCAGGAGCACCAGCTGTTTGCAATGGGGCCACGCGGCCAGCATGGGCAGGGGGCATCTAACCTGGCTGTCTGGGCTTACCATGGCAGGACCTGGCCTCCCAGGTCAAGAAAGCTGATAACACGGGGTCAAGCTGTGCACAGGTCAGCCTGGGGCTTGGCCTCTGCCCCCAGGGCTAGTGCCCACTGGGAGTCCCCTGGGTCTCCTCACACTAAGCAAAGATGACAGGGCCTTCCTGCCACTGGGGCAGTGGCTGGCCGTTTGCCCTGCCTCCCTTGGGGGTGGGGGGTGATGAGAAGGAGGAGGAGGAGGGGAGGAGGGAGAGGAGGAGGAGGAGGGGGAGCTGAAATGCTGTGCTGGGAACCATGGGGAGAAAGGCCAGGGATGGGGCGGCACACAGCATGGCAGCTGAGAGTGTGGGCCATGCCTTGCAGGACAACCATGGGCAAGTCACTTCACCTCTCTGCACCTGTGGCCCTGTGATGGTTGGTTCATGTGTCAGCTTCGCCAGGGGATGGTGCCCAGGTGTGTGGCCAAGCAAGCACTGGCCTAACCGTTACTGCAAGGACATTTGTGGCTGGTTAATAAACCAGAAGGCTGGATGATTAAATCATCAGTCAATTGGCTGCAGCAGTGACTGATTATATCCACGAAGGGTGTGTCTTCCACAATGGGAGAATGCAGTCAGCTGGATTTAATCCAATCAGATGAAGACTTAAGCCAGACAGACAGAGGACCTTCACTTCTTCTTCAACTAGCCAGCGAAGCGTTTCCTGTGGAGTTCGTCAAACACCCTCCTCAAAGTTGCCAGCTGGCTGCCTGAGGAGCTCATTGAACACCTTCATTGGAGTTGCCCGTTTGCTGCCTGCCCTACAGAATTTGGACTTGTGCATCCCCACAGTTGCGTGAGACACTTTCATAAAATCTTTTATTTAGATATCTCTTGTTGATTCTGTTTCCCTAGAGAACCCTAACTAATACAGGCTCCATCTGTGAAATGGGGACACAAATTGTATCCCCCTCATAGTACCAGTGTGGGAATTAAATGCACAAACACATGAGGTCTCAGAACCCTGCTGTAAGCCTTAAAAACATGCACCATCAGTACTATGCAGCATGCACATCTGTCTGCACATGTGCTGCTATGCAATCGGTCAGGAGGACAGTGGGGTCTCCTGTGTTTCCCTCTCCAAAGCATCGTTCCCCAAAATCCTGGCCCCCAACTCCTGGTTGGTGGCCAAGAGCCAAGTCCATGAGGAACACCTCCCAGGGGGCCCAGGCCCCGGCCCACAAGCCCTGCTCAAGTGAGGGGGCCAAGCACGTTGCCTCAGTGGGATCCCCCAAACTCTCCAATACGGGTCCCCATCCCCCCTCTCTGATTCCACTTCCTGCCCCATGGAGTTCTGCCTGAGACAGGCCTGGGAGGCCGACTTCACAGGGGCTCAGCTCAGCTAAGGTGGAAGGACAGGCCAGAAAAACTGTTAAAAACCACTGTTCAAGTAAACGACCCTGTGTGACAAGGGCTGTGACCAGCGTTCACGTGTCCGCGGGAGGAAGTGGAGGCAGCGGTGGGCGGCCAAGTGAGCAGGTGAGGGCGGGAGTGAGCAGGGGGCCCCGGATCCCTGCCAGGGGCCGGGGGGCCTGGCCCAGGAACCTCCCTGGGGCTGTTTCCATTACAGGGAGGCAGAGATCTGTGCACTTGGGAAGTGACAAGGGGGTCCTGGTTGGGGGTGAAGACCAAAATGGGGGTGGGGACGAAGCATTTAAATCCAAGTCCAGTCTCTGACACTCTGGCTGCTCAAGCCGGGCTTGGAGGCCACACCCATTGAACGGACTCATTTGACTGACCAGCTGCAGCCGCCTGCTGGAACCTCACATTGCTGACTGAGCCATGAGCTGAACAAACCTCCTGCCTCCGTATTTCCCTACACTGGAAAGTTGTAACTATCTGGCTTACTAAGGTTTGATTAGCTACAGGACTGAGTCTTTTTCCTTATACTTTGTTACCCTCTTTGCCAAGTACATATCACATACACCCAACAGATATTTGCTGAATCAAATTCCTGAGGTATCTGATCCATAAACTCCTACTCATCCCATACAGCCAATTCATGTCACCTCCTCTGGGAAGTCTTCCCAGATTCCCTCCCTGCAGGTGAAATTTCCTGCTCTCTTATCAGTGCTCCTGGCTCTCTGTTCACACTTTTATTATGGAATCATTAGTAAGACTCATGGCTAATATTTGCTGAGTACTTCTCACAGACCAGGTGCCATGCGAGTGCTTTGCGTTCATCATCTCATATAATCCTCATCGCGACTTTGTGCAGTTTGAAACAGGACCACCATTTTGTAGACGAGGAAACTGAGGCTCTAAGAGACTGACATGCTGTACCCTATTACCCTCTGCCCTCCTCTGCCTGTGCCTGTTTGTCCAGGAGGCCCAGAGAACCCATGGCAGGGCTGGGGCATTTTCATCTCTGCCCTCGCTGGGGCTGAACACGTGGGAGGCTGCACTAGGCGAGCACTAAGGTGGCAGGGGCATCGCATCTGCGTTTTGGGATTCGGGGTCCTGGCCCTGTGCCGGGCTGAGGAGGTGGCCTATAAGCAGGGAGAGCTCAGGGGGCTGGTGGGTCTGCAGAGGGGAGGGGAGGGCAGGGGAGGACAGGGCCCGGAAGGGGAGGGGGCCTGCTGACCTTGCGGTGCTGCTCGTAGTTGCGGATGAAGTCGCGGAGCTGCTCCTCTCGGCTCTCCAGCGTGGCGTACAGCTGCTGCATCTGGCTCACCAGGTCTGTCTTTTCGCCCTTTAAGCGCTTCCGGTCAGCTTTCATGGCTGGGGGACAGAAGCACAAGTGAGTACGAGACCCCGGCTGTCTCCTCCAGGTGCCCTGAGAGCTGACAATGGCCTCTATCCCCTTCTCAATAAATGAGAAAATGGGGGTTCAGAAAGATGAGGTTTCTCTCCCAAAGCCCCAAGCCACCTTAATGGTGGTCCCAGGATTTGGACCCAGGCCTACCTGTCTCCAGGGGCTCTACCTCACCTCTCAGTATTAATGCTCCAACCAGGGAAACAAGTCCTCGTCCAAATGTCTCTCCTAGCCCTGAGCTTGCGAGGTCCCCAGTGGGACAGCCGGAGGTCTGGTGAGCTCCCCAAGGCCCAGGATGCTGAGGGGACCCGGAGTCCCTGCCAAGATGAACCCCCAGGGCCCGACCAGAACAACTCGCCCCAATCCAACAGCCCTTCCTCCACCCCACTTCCCCCACTGAGGAAGGCATTTGATTACAAACACACGTCACACATCCCATGGAGCCTCTTGGGGTGACCTTTGCTCCCTTCAGACCCTCCCTCCCCACAGCTCTGGCTCCTTGGTGAATGGAGAGATGACAGACAAACATGGCTTTTCTCAGGAAAGGCTCTGGCTGAGAGTGGGCTTCACTGTCTTTCTAGAACCCCCCGAACCCTGTCCCCTCCTGGAGAGACCAGTGGGGTGGGGTGGGGGGGCTTTCTGGGGCTAACCACTCCCAGTGGGTTCCCTGAGAAGGTGGTGGGAAGGGGTGGCACCTGGCTCAGGACACTTCCCGCCTGGGGAGGCCCAGAGGGGTGAAGGCGTCTGGCCAAGGTCATACAGCTGTGCGTGACTGCAGAGCCCACTCATCTGACCCCACATCATCTGCCTCCACAGTGAAGCCCCCAAAGCCAGAGGGTCCCCAGCCCCATGGCCAGCAGAGGGCAGTGACATGGAGCAGGCTATGGCTGGGCTGCCCCACTTTGTCTCGGACGTCCAGCTCTACAAACATGGCCTGCACGTCCGGAAGACTCTGAACTGCCCAGTGTGGTAAGGACCAGGGACACCAGACACCTGGCCCAGCACCAACACCAGCAGACGTCCTTCTGGCCCGGTGGGGTTCCCTCCTCCATCCTACTGCACTTTGCTCCCCTTCCCCTCGGTACAGAATAAGGTAGGAGGCAGGCAGGCTGGGGACAGAAGGGTGGCACTGGGGTGCAAACAGCCACAGGGAGCCCCATGAATTGGGGCCCTGGGCTCTGGGTGGCCCTTTAGACTCTAGTTCTGAGCTTCTGGTTCCTGCAGTTGGATCTGTCCTTTTACGTCCAGCTTGGCTGAGCAGCAGCTCAGGTCACCAGGGCTGGGACAATGGGGCCCCAGGAGAAATGACTGGTCCTTCTCTCTCCCACCAGGCACGAGGTGGCTCCGCCAGGTGCTGGGGTGGGGGGAAGCAGAGCTGGGCTAGGTCTGGGTCCTGCCCCCTAACATGGTGCTTCCACATACCCACAAACCTCACTTCAGGAAAACCCAACATCCAAAGACGTGGCCATGCGTGAGTCACAGTTTCACCTGCACATTTCACTGGCTTGTCCTGGCACTCCAATGAGGGAGGCAGTGGGTGGCTATTTTATCAGTCCCACTTGACAAGGAGGAGACTAAGGCGGAGCAAGACAGAGTCAGGCTGCCAGTGAGTGGCAGGGCTGGGGCGTGAGCCGTTGCTGTCTTTCTTTCCGACTGGCAGGCCCGAGACCGGCAGGGAAGCACCACGGAGGAGAGTGGTTCCGAGGGCACCCAGTGGAGATGGGCCCTGGGGATTTATGTCTCTGCCTTAGGGTGGAAGTGAAACTCTCTCAGGCTCCCATTTGTTTCCTTTGTTAGCCAGGTAGTTCCTTCCCCACCTGGATGAAAATCAAACTCCAGACTCAGCTCCTGGCACCTGGAGGCTCTGGAAAGGAAGCCCCCCAGGGTCCTCCTGGGCCTCCTTCACTCTTGCCCAACGGCCCTGGGGAGGGTTTGTGGCCCTGCAGTCATGGCCTCCATGGCTCTCCTGCTGCCCTGTCGCTCACCAGCATGTGTGCGGACATGGGCTCACGTCTCTGGATGTGCAGCGCCGGCTGCCTTATTGTTGGCTATGACTCCACCATCTGACTAGGGGATCCCGAGAGCTAGGGCTCAACCTCTCCCTTCAGGTTAGTGGCTCCTCTCCAGGAGGAGACAGAGCTCCCCCTAAACTGTTCAATTAGGCCCCTCCTGTGTGCCAGGCTCTGGGCTTGCTGCTTGCAGGGCACAGCAAGGAAGGGAACCTGGTCCCCACCTCTGGGTGACTGACAGTCTGATAGAGGAGATGAACTCATATATGCATGGTTGACAATACTATCCACTCACCTTCTCCTTATCCAGAGAACCCCAAATTTGTTTGGGGAGGAGCAATGTGCCCAGATAAAACATCTAATTTCCCAAGCTCCCTTGCAGCTAGAGGTGGATATCTGTCACTGTTCTGGCCATGAAGATGTGCACAGAAAGTCTACTGGGAAATCCACTGCTTTCTTGATAGGAAAAGGTTGCGCTATGCTGGCAGACATAACTCTTGCCCTTTGCCCTTCCCTTTTCTTCCTGCTGGGAACAAGGGTGTGATATCCAGAGGCACAGCAGCCATCTTGCGAGCACAAGGACAGAAGACAAAGCTGCGGTGGTTAGTTTATGTGTCAACTTGGCTAGGTTACAGTGCCCAGTTTTTTGATCAAATGCTTGTCTAGATGTTGCTGTGGAGATAATTTACGAATGGGATTAGCAACTACAATCAGTTGGCTCTAAGTAAAGGAGATTATCCTCCATAATGTGGGTGGGCCTCCTGCAATCAGCTGGATGCCTTAAGACCAAAGAATTGAGAGTTCCAGAAAAAGAAGACATTCTGCCTCAAGACACCATCTACTCCTCTGTAAGTTTCCAGCGTGATAGCCTCCCCTATAGATTTCAGATTCAAGATGGCAACAATAACTCTTATCAGAACTTCCAGCCTGTACAGCCTGCCCTGCTGCTAGCCCCTACAACTATGTGAGTCAATTCCTCCAAATGTACATGTATGTATGTACATGTATGTATACAGATAGGTAGATATTGACAGATACAGATATTTATACATATACATATCCTGTTGGTTCTGTTTCTCTTGAGGCTCCTAAGAGACAAGCTAAGGATGGGGAGCAAAAAGAGGAGGGGCCTGGCTTTGGACAAGAGGAGAAAAATAAACCCCATACTTGTTTAACCTCACATTTGTGGGCTTTCCTGTTACTCGTGGCCGAATGCGTTCCTAACCGGCACACGGAGGCAGGCTGGAGGTGCTGGCACCCCAAGGCAAAAGGCTGCATTTTGCGTTTCCTTCACACGTGTGCGCCTTGAGTACACAAGACCCAACTCATGGTATAGCCAGTTCTTTCATTCTGCCTGGTCCTGGGCTGGGTACTGCCAGGCTAAGGACAGAAAAAACATGCAAGCTGAGTCTCTGGGATTGAATGCCACATGAAGATCAATTTAAAATGAAGATAAAGCGCCTTTGGAACTATCATGCAAACAAAGGGGCTGAATTCCAGTTTGCACACAGTTTCTCAGAAGCACATACGCCTGCTGCCAACAACTTGGAAACCTCGATTAGTCATTCTTGGACACAGTCTATCAATTTGTGCTGCATAAAACCTAACCAGGAAAATCACCCAGAGGAGTAGGACCTGGTAGCCCCTGCACTGGCTTGAGGTTGGAAAGTGGGGGTGTGCTTTCCCCATGGAGCCCGAAGCCTCCCCAGCATCCAGTGCTGGGTCTCCCCCAACAGGAAGGTCCCTGAAGTGGGTTTGGTAGGAACAAACAAGGAGGTTAATAGAGCCCTCTTCCAAAAGAATTTAAAATACATGCATATAGCTATCAAAATCATACAAGGGAACCCTCCCTTCCTCATGCTTTCGACTCTCCTTCAAAACCTGTTGGCATCCTTCCTGCAGGATGAGCTGAGGGACTGACAGCCTGCCTGACCCTGTGACGTGCCTCCTGACTCAGCCTCCCCAGTGCGCCCTGTTCTCCTTTCCAGCCACCCGGCCTCACCCAGGCATGTCCCTTTCCAGCAGCCAAGCTGTTGGAACCGGTGCCATGGAGACGGATGATGTCATTCCAGGATCATGGAATGAGACCAGGCCGGCTTCTGAAAAGGCGAGGACTTTGATGGCATGGAAAGGGGTGGTGTGGGGTGGGACTCATTTTTCCAATTCAGGGGAGGTCAGGTGCATGCCTGAGATGGAGGGTGTAACCCAAGGCCCAGCTGTGGCCCCACCAGGATGGGGCTTTCTGAGGTGGCCCTTCCCACAGTGGAATCTCCTTCCTTCCCTTGCTTATGATGCTCAAGACCGAGCTCCCATGTCCCAATGTGGGACACAGTGGTGCTGTGTCCGACCCTCATTTAATTTCTGCAAATGCAACTCTTGGAAGGTGGGGAGCGGAGAGGGAGAAGAAAGGGCTTTGCAGTTACCCCTTTGCTCCCAGCCTGGGCAAACCGACCTCCAGCTCCAATGCCCAGGGAAAGGGAGGCCCCAGCTGACATGCAACAGGTGCAAGGAACAGAACAGGTTGTTTCTTGGCTTTTGAGCTCCTGGGAGCTGTGGGCCTGGGATGGCAGGGATTTTTTCCTTTTCCCTTAAATTTTTTATTTTGGAATAATCTCAAACTTACAAGACAGTTGCAAAAATAATGCAAAACCCATACAGAGAACTCCAACATACCTCCCCGCCCCGATACTTAGACCCACCACTTTGAACATTCTGCCATATCTGCTGTATCACTCTACCTATTTAGCCATCTATCTATAAATTTTCTAAACTCTTGAGAGTAGACTGTATAAATTATGCTCCTTGAATACATAAAATTGCATGTACATTTCCTAAAAACAAGGATATTCACTTATCTAACCACCTTATGTACAGTTATCAAGTCCAAGAACTTCAACATTGATACAAAGCTTTCAGTCTATATTCCAATTTTTTCTATGTCCTGATCATGTCCTTTTGGGCCTTGTGTTGGTTTGGATGTATTATGTCCCCAAAAGCCAGGTTCTTTAATGCAATCTTGTGGGGGGCAGACATATTAGTGTTGATATGATTGAGTGTTCCCATGGAGATGTGACTCAATCAAATGTGGGCAAGACCTCTGATTGGATAATTTCCATGGAGGTGTTACCCCACCCATTCAGGGTGGGTCTGAATTAAATCACTGGAGCCACAAAAAGAGTTCACAGACAGAAGGAGCTCAGAGCAACTAAGAGTGACATTTTGGAGGAGCTGCAGCCAAAAGAGACACTTTGAAGAATGCACAGGAGCTGAGAGTGGAGCTGGAACACAATCTGGGTTCAGCAGACACCAGCCACATGTCTTCCCAACTAACAGAGGTTTTCTGGACACCAATGGCCATCCTTCAGTGAAGGTACCCTGTTGTACCTTGGACACTTTATGGCCTTAAGACTGTAAATGTGTAACCAAATACCCCCCCCCTTTATAAAAGCCAATCCATTTCTGGTGTTCTGCAAAACAGCAGCATTAGCAAACCAGAACAGGCCTCTTCTCCATTATTAGATCCAGCCCAGGATCACTTATGCATTTAATTGTCATTGTCTCTCTAGTTGCCCTTTTTTTAATTGTGGAAACATATATACAACGTAAACTTTCCCATCTCAGCCACGCTCAAGCCCCCCACTCGGTGGGATTAATCATGCTCACAATGTACTACCCTCACCACCTTCCAGTACTGGAACTTTCCCATCGCCCAACGAAGGGATTTTAAAGGGCGATTTTGAGAACGGGGGCAGTGAATGGAGGGAGAGGCAGGCCTGGAAAGGAGGGACCCGGCCCTCGTCTTTCCCCTCTCTGAGCCTCAGTTTACCCCAGCATCACAAGGATCCTCAACTCCATGAGCTTCCGTCTGGCCTCAAGAGTTAAGGGGACTTCACCTTTACCACAAGAAGGTGGCCAGGGCAGCAGCAGACAGACCACGAACACTGGCTGTGGCCAAGACCACCCGGGGGGCAGGAAGGGCATCAGCCTGGGGCGAGAGGATCTGAGTTCCCACCCAGGCTCTGAGACCTTGGGTGAGTCACTTAACCTGCCTCAGTGTCAGTTCCATGGATGTGAAGATAATTCCTGCGTTGGCTGTGCCAGGCCCTGCTCTAAGCACCTTGGGGGATCTACTCATCTAATCCTCGCAGCCACCTTATGAAGTGGGAACTGTCATTCCACATTCCAGACAAGGGGATGGGCGTCAAGAGACACGTAGGAACCTGGCTGAGCCCACCTGGGGTGACCCTCCCAACCCCAAGCCATCCCTGCCTAGCACTGAGACTAAGCATTTGCCCTCGTCTGCTGCGGGTGGGGCTGGCAGAGGAGAAAGCTGAGCTTAAAGGTTAATGTCTTCACCTGAGACCACGCAGCTACCATAACCTGGACTCATACCTGGGACATCCAACCTTGACTCCCCACCCTCCTTCCATCAGCTAGGATGGAAAAGCACGACGTGGACAGTATAACCTGCAGCCATCTGTGAAACCAGCGGAGGATCCGGAAATCCACATGGGCTACTCCTGCTGCAAGATGCCCTTTCTGCTGCTGTCTTATGGTCTCGAGCCGGCTTTCTGAGGACTCTGTTAAAGACAGTTTGAATTCTGCTGTGCACCCCACTATAGTTCTGTGGTGGCTGGGAGAAGGGTGTGTGTGTGTATGTGTGGGTGCGTACGCGTGCACGTGACTGCATGTGAGAGTGAGGAAGTAAGTCAGCAGCTCTGATGGAATCCCCCGCCAGCTACCCCTTCCCCACCTGCAGGATCCTCAGCGAGCCCAAGACACAGTTTCTCTCTGCACACACAGTCCGACTTCCCCTTGTCTGAGCTCGGAAGACTGTGGGCCTGGTCCTAGATGTTTCAAGGCCAAGAGCTCTTATAAACCTTTCTCGCCTGGGCTGGATCCCTGATCAACAGAGATTCAGAGGCAGGGTGAGGTGGGGGGCTGATCAGGACACCAGCGAACCCAGCCACTGCCAGCAAGGGACCCCCTTTTCTTTCCCGTTCGACATTCCTGATCAATTGATCCTTCAGGATCTACAGATGCTGAGAAATGAAGGGTGGGCAAGTGGGAGCCGGAAGTGGCTTGCAAACCACTCTGTGGGGTCTTGAGTCTTTGAATAAACATCCACCAGAGCCGAGACTCAGGGTTTCTTCCAGCTCAACTTCCCCTTGCAGATGAAACTGAGAACCAGAGAGAGGCTGTCCAATGCCATGCAGCAGCCTCCTGGTGCTGCAGTTAACACAGGTGGGTTAAAAGCCCTGGATCTGGAGTTTGCCCGTTGTATTAAGCCTCAGTTTCCTCATCTGTAGTGGGGAACAATGGTCTAACAATTTCTGCCTTGTTAAGAGAGAACTGTGCAACATGGCTCTGGAGTGTCTTGGGAGAAGGGGACCCCAGAAAGGCACAGCCTTGGAGCCAGGGGGCCCTGGATTCCAGTCCTGCCTTTGCCCCTTACTCGCTGGGGTCCTAAGATATGTGACTTCCCTGAGCTTCTGTTTCCTCAGCTGTAAAATGGAGGGTGATGGTCTACACTGGCAATGCTCTAGGACCTAGGGCTTGGCTGAATTCAGCAGGTGCTCATTAAACATTAGTGTCTCTTCCTCCTGCCTCCCGAATCCCACAGCTCCCAGCCTGGAACTTGGAAGGCCCCGGGCAATACAGGTTGACTTGACCAGATAGGCTGGTTTCTGAGATGCATCCAGGAGAGAGCCGCTGGTAGAGAAGGTGGGACACAACCCAGGGCGGTAAGTTTCAGTTCCACAGACATATGGTCCTGGGACTGGTGCACACCAGCCTACTTTGTTTCTTCCTGTTTGAAAGGTGAGCAAGGTGAGTTGAGAACAGGTGAGAGTTCAACCAACTCTACAACGGTTGAGCAGGATTCTGCCACGTGAGTACCCATGACACTGAGACGTGAGATAGAAAGTGGGCCCAAGGACTCGGACAAATGGAGCTGAGAATATTCACCAACGGAGCCAGGCCTGATGAGGGTCACGGACTTGGCTGGGGCCCTGGCCTGGTGTGGCTCTGCTCTAAACAAACGTTGATTCCCTTCTTACTTGCATGGAGAGGTGCAGCGAGTTGGTGAAACCATCCAGCCAATGAGTGACATAACTGGCCTTTGAACCCAGGCCTTTGCTGCTCAGGCCTCAGGCTCTTTCCAAACCCCCTCGGCTTTTCTCTCCAGTGGAGCCTGTAACATTAAATCAGCATGATCTTTCCAACCTCTGCCTGGGGTAGGAAAGGCAAATGTCTATCTCATTTTCCAATCCTGTGGCCACAGCAGACATGAGTAATCGACCAGGTTCTCTAGGAAAACAGGGCAGATCTGCCAACTCTGAAGCAGACGCTATTACAGGTTGATTGGTGTTGGCATGTTTGGGAACTATTTGCCAACCCTCGTCTGGGTCAACTGTTGTGCCAATTCTCATAGCACTCCTTGGAATCAAGGTCAACTCCATTTAAGCAAAGGGTGAGAAGCAGTTAGCTCAAGTGGTGGAAAACCAGTTCCTTCACATCAATGGGATGATGGCAAACAAACTCCCCCCAGCATGTTGCGAGAGAGTGGACCCTATTTTCCTCCACTAGGTCAAAGGGACAATGATTACTGGATTTACTCATTTATTTTTTACATCCACCCCCAACTAGAAATAGAAGATCCTGAAGGGCAGGCCATGGCCTGTCAGGTTCCTGGCGGTGTCCCCAGCACTCGGACAGTGCCTGGCTCTCTGGTGAATGGACAATGAATGACACAGGAATGGTTGTCACTAAGCCATGTCTGATCTTCCCTGTATGCTGGGGGCAGGCCACAGTCTGCCTCCTTTGCCAGCTGCCCCTCGCTCTCCCTCTGTGGGACAGGGCCTGCTATTTTCCTGTGTGCCTCCTGACGGGACCCCTAGCATGGGCTTTGATGCTCCCAGAGCTGGCCGCGAAATGGCTACAATTCTTATCAAACTGCCTTGGGCTCTGTGAACTGGGCCACGGCCACGTCCCATGCAGGACTTATGAAGACTCAAGTGGGCTAAAGCTTCTGCTGACCCAAAGCACCAGTGGAATTTTCAGATGCTCTGGGGTGGGACAGACACCAGGCACTGTGCTTCCAACCCAAGGGGATCTGGTGTCTGGGAACCGCAGTTATTCCACGGGGCTCCCCTGCCATCTGCCTGGCCACTGCTGTGCCTCCCCTTTGCCTGGAGGAGCCGTTCTCCAGCCCTGCTCCCTCTGCCAAACCCTGGGAGGCCCTTTGGGATGGAGGCCAAGAAGGAGCTGGGCAAAGGAGCTTTGGAAGCTGGGG
The DNA here is from genome assembly GCA_004027775.1 of Bradypus variegatus. NCBI lineage: Eukaryota > Metazoa > Chordata > Mammalia > Pilosa > Bradypodidae > Bradypus > Bradypus variegatus. The sequence continues at coordinate 57,384 of PVKY010000039.1, read as the reverse complement.
CCTCCCCTTCATTACAGGAGCACATTCACTGGCCTGAATGCCCCCCTGCTTGGTCCCTGCCCCCCACCGGACCTTTCCCTGTGTCCTAGGAATGTGTGAGCCCCTCTCACACCTTTAACCAAGAATCCTGATTTGAACCCATTCCTCTCTCCAGCTCTTTCTCTTTCTCTTCCTTTTAGAACAAAATGCTCAAAAGGCTAGTCCACACTCACCTTCTCTACTTCTTCCCTCCCATTCATTCTGGAACCCGCTCTTTCTTCTCTACCACCTCCTCTTCTCAAGGTCAGTGAAAACCTCCATGTGTGACCCCCTTGTCCTCATCTGACCTGCTCCGTCGGTGGCAGGTGAGACCTCTCTTGGCCTCTAAGATGCCCATCTCTCCTGGTTTCTTCTCATCTCTCCTTCTGGCTTCCCTCCTGGCCTTTCCTCACCTCCTGACCCCTAGGCATTGGGGTCAATGCTCGGATTGCTTCTTTTTCCCCTTGAGCAATAGTCATTCCTTGATGGGACCACCCAGTCTCATGGCTTTAAATCCAGCCATATGCTGGTGTCTCACTGGCCCTCAGCCCCAGAACCCTAGACTCTAGAGCCAACAGCCTCCTCCATGCCTGAGCTTGGGTGTCTAACATCTCCACCTTAACATGCCCAAGAGTGAGTCCCCGATCAGCCCCCACCTCCAGTTCAATTATCAGTGACCTTGGCCCTCCATTAGCTCTGGCCCCAAACCCCAGAGTCATCCTTGGCTCAACTTCTCTCATGCCCCATATCCAGCTCATCAGCAAGCCACACTTGCTCTACTTTCAACATATGACCAGAATCTGCCACTTGTCACCACCCTGGACAATGAGCCCTGGTCCATGCCACCACCATCCTGTGTCTGGGCCCTGCAGGAGCTCCTAACTGGTCTCCCTGCTTCCATTGTTGCTACCCTTTAGTCCACTGTCAATCCAGTAGTGAGTGGTTCCATTAACATGTAAGTCACAGCATGTCACCCATCTGCTCATCTCCAATGGCAGCCGTCTCATTCAAGAGTAAGCAAAGTCCTTGCAAAGGTCTATAAGGGTCCTCATGATCTGGAATTCCACCCCCCGCCCCGACCTCATCTCCAACCACCATCCACCCTCAATTCACTCGCCGCAGCCTCCCTAGCGTCCTTGCAGCTCCCGGTTCCCGCAGCCACTCCCACCTCAGGACCTTTGCACTGACTGTTCCCTCCGTGGGAAACTCTCCTCCTTCTCCCCCCTCGCCCTGTTGTCCCTCACCCACATGGCCACTCCCTTCCTCCTCTAAGTCTTTACTCAACTGTCACTTCCTCAGTGAAGCCTTCCCTGGACACCCTCCCCAGTTCTCTTCCTTGTTTTCTATTTTCTCCTTTGAACTTACCTCCATCTAATGTGCTTTGCATTTTGTGTTTATTGTGGGGAATGACCCTTCAAGCACCTCTTCCCCTCCTCTGATAACCCATTCCCTGTCTTTACCCCCCATGAGAATTAAATGAGGCTTCTTTCTGGGTTTCCATGACACTGCTTGCTGCATGAGAGCACACTGCTTGCACCTCCATGCGCAGGGCCCCGGGAATCTGCATGAGAAGCCTGGAAATCCAACATCTACACAGAACCTGTCTGCCTCCCAGATGGGCCTGGAAGCCCCAGAAGGCAAGGCCTGGGCTTCATCCATCGCTATTTCCAGAAGCCAGTACTAAGCATGGCCCATGGCAGGCGATAGAGGTGGGGAAAAATGACTTGGAGGCTTCAGTAGGGTGGGGCTGTGCTCACTCTTTCCAAATACCTCAAACTGCCTTCCACCAACCCTCCTGCTGAGGGGCTCACCCAACCCAGGGTGGAAGACGCAGCTGCCCACAGGGTCCCGCCAGGTAAGTGATGGGCAGGTGGGGACCCAGAACACACGCCCCAACTAGAAGGGGCCATTGTTCCATGAGCAAATGGGGGCCTCGTGTGACCACACCTTCCAGCTTTTCAAGAATTCCAAACTCCAGATGAGGATTATTTTTTTATGTCTCTTGAGTTTTCAATGCGGGTGATTAATCGTAAAACCCAGCTATAGCTGTGGGCCTCACGTGGACGCTGGACAGCTGGTCTGGGCACGTGTCTGTGTACACACAGCAGAACTGGTGGGGAGATGTGGGCCCATCCATGGCTGGGGGACCAGGCTGCACAGTCAGAGACCTGGGCTCAAACCCCAGCCCCACCATTTAGCTGTGTGACCTTGGGCAAGCTCCTTAACCTCTCTGTGCCCAATGCCTCATTTGTAAAACAGGGTTAACAGTTTCTGCCTCATCCTCTGGTTGCGAGATACTAAATGGCAACAAAAGCTCTTTAGCTATGCCTGGCATGTGGCGATCACCCAGGATATGGAAGCTCTTACTACCTAGCCGTGGTTTATATTCCAAGAGAGGAAGCACTGTTTGACATCAGTGACATCTCGGAGTGAACCGGGCCGAGTCTGAAGAGGGAGTGAGCAGCCTGCTGTGGCTGCAAGACCCCCTGAGGGAGTGTGGTCTTAGAAGTGGACACCAGGAGAGTCCCTGACACCAGGAGAGTCCTCCTCCAGGCATACATGCCCAGGGCTCCCAGTGGGAAAAGTCTTTGGCTGGGAAGGTGAGGCCAGATCCCAGGAGAGGGTCAGAAACCTGCAGACAGGGTCCCATAAAGGTAGCTGTTTGTGGTCCTAATTGGGGATGGGGCGCATCGCTGTTGCCACCCACCCCTCGGTAACCCTGCCTTGGCCCAGGGCTCTGGGAGATGGGAGGGTGGTGGGCCTCGAGAGCCAGGCTCCCACTTCCTGCTCCTGCCTGCAGGGGGCTGAGGCGCGCGGAGGGTGCACAGCAGGCGGGAAACGGGAGGTGGGGGTGGCGTTTGTTTTCCAGCCTCTGAAGGGGAGTCCGGGAAAAGTCCTCCTTCCTCCAGTCACCACCCCCGCCGCAGACTATAAACACTGGCAGGAGGTGGGCCCGGAACACCACATTCCCTGGACTCAGGAACTCCTGGGGGAGGGATTTCTGGAAGCAGCAGCAGCCTCAGGCCCCACACAATGAGGACTATTTTTAGAAGTGCTGGTTGGTGTCTGAGGTCATTCTCAGGCAAGGGGATGGCTCAGCCGAGAGGACAGGGAGGCAGGAGGCCTGGCTTGGCCCCTGGTGTGCTGTGTGGCCCTGGGGATGCACGCACCCTCTCTAGGCTTTGACATCATAGTCTCAGAACGGTCCATCAGGCCCTCTGGAACCTTCAGGAAGCTGCCCTGGACGTCCCTAGATTTAGGGGCTAGTCTTGCTACCCCCTCACCCCAACAGAGATCCAGCAGGATGGTTCAAGGTTAGCTGCAGGTGGCAGACAGGCAGCTCCCATCAGCCTCTTGGCAGTGTGGTCAAGTACAAAAGCGGGGAGAGAAGCTGTCGGCAGCAGTGAGAACGAGGGCAGACCTTGGAGCCAGGCTGGCTGCGTTCAAATCCCAGAGGTGAGAGCCTGGAGCTGGGTCCATAGTCCCAGTTTCTCACATTTGTAAAAGAAGAATGAAAAGAGTTCCTGCCCACGATGGCTAAGCATGCATCTGCGTGTCCACCGAAAGACCTGCCCTGAGAAGTTCACCGCGGAGCTGTTTGTAATCCTCCACACCAGAGACCGCCCAAACGCTCCCATCGCGGTCCCTGCACAGGGCAGAGGGATGTGTCGGCCCAAGGAGAATGAGCTGATCACAGCCACACGCCACCTGGGCAAGCCACACAGACACAAGGCGGAGCTACAAGGCCAGAGACCAAAGCGTGTGTACCGTATGACCCCATTTATAACACGTGAGAGAGGTAAAAGTCACGTAAGCAGATGGAAGTCAGTGGGAGGTTAGTTTTGGAGGGGGGCAGGGACAGAAAGGGGCCAAAAGTGGGGATGCTGCAAGGCTAACGATGTCCTACACGTTGATCTGGTTGCACAGGAGTGTTCAGTTTGTGAAAGTTCACCAAGTGATACACTTGAGAGCTGCACGCCTTTCTGTTTGCATGTTATATTTTAATAAAAAGTTTTTAAAACTGGCTTTAAACATGCAATACACTCAGAACAGTGCCTGGTGTGAGAAGTGTTCAGGAAATATCAGCTCTTATCATCTGGGGGGCTGGAGGACTCCATGACGTTAGAGTTCCTGAGATCTGGGGCACCCCCGTGAGATGGCCGTGGGCAAGGTGAGAGGCTTCCCTCGTGGTAAATCCCGCAGGACTCCTAGGGATGGGGAAGGAACATGAACTCTGGGGTCAGTCCTAGTTGGTTAAAAGTCCAGCTTGGTCCAGTATGGCTACTGAGCGTGGATCACGGCACTTTCCGTGTGCCACTGTGGTGGGAGCTCAAGGGGCAAGCTTCCGTGGAGCACCCAGACACTGCTCAGCCTGTCAGAGTCTGTGACACTGGTGATGATGACGATGATGTTGCCTGGAGCTCTGCTCTTTACCACCTCTAGGTGAGAAGCGCCCAGCACCGTGTAGTTGGGATGGACACTGGCTTTAGGAGCGGGAGGGGGCCACAGCGGGGAGGAATGGAGCTTGGCGGTCAACCCATGAGGCTGCTGGGAAAACACCCATCACGGTCCAGGAGGGGCTCACAGCGGGACATAGAGGATTGGTTCCCGCTCTCCACTCGCTGGGCCTGTGCCTTTGGAAAGCCACGTAGCCTGTCAGGGCCTCCGTGTTCTCCTCTGTGGAATGGGTACAGCCAACCTCAGGCTGCGATGAGACTGAAGACGGGCTTTTCAACGCATGGCGGGCTTCCAAGGCAGGAAGGCAGCTGTCAGCACAGGTGCCTGCATCTGTCTCCTTCTGGTGGCAGGTGTGGAGTGGCCGCCCGGTGCCAGATCTCAGCCACACTCCCTGGATTCACTTTTTTTTTTTTAATTAAATTCAGTTTTATTGAAATATATTCACATACCATACAGTCATCCATGGTGTACAATCAACTGTTCACAGTACCATCATATAGTTTTGCATTCATCACCACAATCTATTTCTGAACATTTTCCTTACATCAGAAAAAATCAGAATAAGAATAAAAAATAAAAGTAAAAAAGAACACCCAAATCATCCTCCCATCCCACTCTATTTTTCATTTAGTTTTTGTCCCTATTTTTCTACTCATCCATCCATTCACTAGATAAAGGGACAATCCACAAGTCTTTCACAATCACACTGTCACCCCTTGCTACATTGTTATACAATTGTCTTCAAGAGTCCAGACTACTGGGTTGGAGTTTGAAAGTTTCGGGTATTTACTTGTAGCTATTTCAATATATTAAAACCTAAGAGGTGATAACTGCATAGTGCATAAGAATGTCCACCAGAGTGACCTCTCGACTCCATTTGAAATCTCTCAGCCACTGAAACTATTTCATCTCATTTTGCATCCCCCTTTTAGTCAAGATGATGTTCTCAATCCCAGGATGCTGGGCCCAGATTCATCCCCGGGAATCATATCCTGCATAGCCAGGGAGATTTACATCCCTGGGAGTTCCTTGGATCCACTTTTGCAGCCATAAAACTCATATTCTGATCTTAGTTGGCTGAGTCCTGCGAGACCCTCTTGCAAGTGCTTCCTAATTTGGTAGAGGAAAAAAGGGGGCGTTTTCTATTGACTCCCTGAAGTCTCAGCCACAAGAAAAATTATTTAAAATTTTTTTTGTTATGTGTCTTTGATTTCTCCTGATCCTAGGGGGTCGGTGACTGTAGGCAACAGAGCCGTGGCAGGGAGAAATCGCAGGGATGGATTTCCTTGTTGTCTCAGATTGTTGGCCGCGGCTTCTGGGGCACTGCCAGACCCTCGAGACTCTGGCCACCGCCATCTCCTGCACCGCAGGGGCTCTCACTGCCACCCCAGCCAGGGCTCCAAGCTACCTGACGCCGCCCCTTTAATTGTTGGGCACAATAGTTTTATGGCAATATTTGACATCTACTGTAATTAAGACCTCTATAAAATATTTAGACCTCCATGCCCACATATATTAATGATTATATATTTAAATGTTAATGAGTGTAATTAGATGAAAGATTAGTCAAGCCTGCCACTAAATATACATTCAGGACTGATAAACTCTCATAGTGTAAAATTATATGTGTGAGTACACTGAGATTTCTCAGTTGGACATTAATTTGTCTTACTGAAAAAAAACACAAAGCAGGGCAACAGCCACCTGGGATGTGGTCCAGAAAAAGGAAGGGGAAAAGGGGTTAAGAGAAGAGGGAAACGGCAGGAACAGGGGAGGACCCTAAGGGACCCAGGGGGTCCCCAGAAATTGTGAAAAGCGAATAGTGGTATGTGAACATTTGCATACTTCCATGGATAGAGAACTCACTACTTCTATTGGCAGCCAGCTTAAGCTCTCATTATCATATCAAGGTAGATGATGGTTTATAGGGGTGACACTGAGGTTTCCCCAGACACTAAGACTTAAATTCAATCATACAAAACAAGTGAGATGACGCATTTGCAAAAGTTGCTTTAAAACAACAAAGCATCCATACCTTAGATCAAGAGTAAGATGAGCAGGACTTAGCTACGGTCTTATTAATTGAAAGGCTTGAATTAGTTGATTCAACAAAAATCTACTGTGGGCCACCTATGTGCTGGGCACTGAGCCAGCTGCTGGGCATCTTGAGTCAACAAGACAGATAAGGTCTTAGCCGATGGAGGCTATGTTCGAGTGATGGAGACAGACAAACGCACAGATAAATACACTATTTAAATACACTCCAAGGTCAGTGCTGTGAAGGAAATAAACAAGGAATCACTGGGGAGCTGGGGTCTGGGTAGCATGGTCTGGGAAGGCCTCTGTAAGGCCTGAAGGATGTGAAAGAAGCCAGACATGCCGAGAGCGGGGAAGAATATTCCGGAAAGGGGCAAGGCAAATGCAATGGCTCTGAAGCAGCAGGGAGCCCGGCCCTGTCTGGGAGTGAAGGCCAGTGCGGCAAGCGCTGGGAGATGAAGCCAGGGAGGGGCAGGGCAGATTGTGCGGGCCTCACAGAGAGGAGCCCGGCTTTCCTGAGAGGGCAGTGGGCAGCCACTTGCATTGGTTTCCTAGGGCTGCCTTAACAAATCCCCACAAATCTGGTGGCATAAAGGAACAGAAGTCCGAAACCCTCGGAAGGCTCTAGAGGAGGGGCCCTCCTGACCTCTTCTGGCTACTGGCAGCCGCCTTCCTTGGCATCCTTGATTTGCAGATTCCCCACCCCAGTCTCTGCCTCTGTCTTCAGGGGTTCTTCTCCCCTCCCTGTTCTCCCCCCTATTCTGCTCTCATCGAGGGCCTGAACTCAATGACATCTGCAAAGACCCCTTTTCCACATAAGGTCACATCCACAGGCTCCAGGTGGATATATCTTTGGGGGCCAATGCTCAACCCCCTATGTCACTGGGAGGGTTTAAGCAGGGGTGACCTGCTTTAGGGGGACTCTGGCTGCCTTGCAAAGGACAGACTGGGGGCCAGAGTGGACACAGGGAGGCCTGCCAGGGTCTTGCAGCTGCCCAGCAGCAGGGGACAGTGACCTGAAGTAGGGTGGCAGCAGCGGAGACGAAGAGTTGCTGGAGCTGAGACATACTGAAAGTGGGGCTGTGCCCACCAGAAGGGAAGTGGCCACCAGGAACCCCCTAAAGATTAGAGAAACCACAGAGGCAGGCCTAGCAGGGCATGCCCAGCCCAGCCCAGCGCCCAGGCCTGCCCAGATGGCTGGTCCGATTAGCTGGCGCCCCACGAGAACAGAGGTGGAAACCCCACGTCATCGCAGCTCAGTTGTGCCAGCAGTCAGAGTGCCACACCTGAGGCCCCTTACTCCAAGTGAGAGCTCTACATGCATGAAGCATCTGACAGCTACACGGCTCCTTGAGAAGCAATGAATTGGTGTTGCTATACATCAGTCTCTTGTGAGTTTGACTGTCATGAGTTTGTGGGATAACACACTGAGAAATGTGACTTCTGGGAGCTGAAGAGCAGAAGGTGGGATTTTAGCAAGGAAATGCTGCTCTGTTATTCTCATAACAACTTGTCAGGCTGGGCTGAAGGCACGGCACACCCAGTTCATACAAACTTACCCCCTAAAAGGTAAAATTTAGTTAGTATTTACTATGGGTTGGCAGATCCTATGTACTTTATATTTCATTAATCATTAAAATAACCCTATGAAGAGGGCTCTATTATTATTATTATTCCCATTTTAAAGATGGGAGATGAGAAAACTGAGGCACAGAGAGGTTAGTAAAGCAGTAAAATCTCGCTATAAAAAGCACCAGCTTATTTCATGACCCAAGAAAACAATTTAGCCAGAGCCAGGCAGGGTAAGGACAGGAATCAGGCAAGAAAGGGGGCTGGTCTTGGCCCCACAAACTGAACACCCAGCCATCCCATTAAAGTCACCATCAGCTTTCAGACGACTGGCCTTCACTTCCCTCTAAGCAAGGGGCTTGTGCCAAGGTTTTTCCTGGGAGGCCCCTGATGGTGACAATGACAGATGCCCCAGATCCCGTGGGAGCAGGCAGATGCCCTCTGCAAAAAAAGCTTGGAACTGAATTTCTAGAACTCTCTCCCAGCAGGCTAGAAATGCCATGCAAAGTTAAACCAGCAGTGCTTGGCTGGGTAGTCTGGGGACTTGGCTTGAAGAGGACTTGACATTGAAGGAAGTGACAATAACAAACCTGATTGCAGCAACAATAACAAACATGTGGAGTGCTGCGTGTGACAAAACCTTCCCCCAGCCTTTCCTGGAAGCACCGGTGAGGTGGGCAGGGGGAGCGCATTTGCAATCCCACTTCACAGATGCAAAAAGTGAGGCTTGGGAAGTTAAAGTCAACTGCTCACTGAGGAAGCAGATTCTCTCTCCTGAGACCTGCCGGGTGTGACTGACCCCGGGGACACTGAGTACAGGAAGCCGGAAGCATTCAGGACTCTGCCAGAGGATCCGAGGGTGGGATTTCAGCCCTGCTCCTGGACTCGCCAGTGAATCAATTCTTAGTTCCTGCTCAGCCTGTGAGTCAGGGCCAGCGGTTTCCCCCAACAGAAACATCTTCCCCAGGAACAAGCTCCCGTCGCTCAGGGTCTTAGCCATTTGGTCACCTGACCATCCCTCCCAAGATCCCCCAAGCGTGGGCTGCCGTGTTGAAACACAGAAGTGGAGGAATCAGATGGACAAAGAATTTAAAAACAGCCAAGACAGTGCACTCCAGGGCCTCTGTGCTTACCACTCACGCCACGTGGAATGTGCCCCCTGACTCAGCCCCACCTCCTTCAGGTCTTGATTCATTGACACCTTTTCTGGAAAGGCCTTTACTGTCTCCCCATCTCTAAAGCTGCCATGTGGCACACGTCCCCACATTGCCTATTTTCTTCCCATGCTTTGTTTTTCTCCAAAGCTCTTTCCCCACCTGACATCATATATGTTCTGCATTTATTGGTCTATCATCTGTTCCCCCCATTGGCATGTGGCATGCCACAAAGGCAGGGATCTTGCCTGTTTTTATTTCCTGCTGCGCTCACACACCAAGACCAGGGGCTGGCACATAGAAGATGCTCAATAAATATTGTGGGAGGATTTTAAAAAGGCCACGGGGAGGCGTGTGCAGGGTGCCAAAGGGACAGGAAGTGAGATGAGGTCTCCAAGAGCTGCCAGGCCCAGTGGATGGGGGCTGGGGTCATTCCGGGCAGAGAGGGTGGTGTTCACAAAGCCACGGACGCATGTGGAATCCTGGTGTGCTTGGGGATCCGTGCTCACTCACCACCGCCTGAGCCTCGCTAAGCTGGAGGCTGGGAAGAGGAGTCTGGTGGCTGGTACAATCTGAAAGCCCCAGGCACGGCACACTTGGAGAATGAGGCCTGGTGTCTCAGGCTGGGATAGAACAAACCGGCTTCTTCCCTCTTTTTGTTCTGGCGGAGTCTCCATAGGGAGGCCCCATGGTGTTTAAAAAGGATCTACATTCCCTGTGTCTTACTTTCTAGATTCCTTGCCATGCCCTGCACTGGGGGCCTGGAAGCAAGTGGAGTTGTTTAGTAGTAGCGCAAACAGCTGGAGGTGACGATTTCTGTCTCCCAGAGTGGAGGTTTCGGCCAACCCAGGGCGAGGCCCCAACCCATCCCTGCAAGGGAAGAGTGTGGTTCAGATTGGGTGGATTTAGGACGTGTTTTCTAACACAGGTCCCTGGGGGATTTCCTTCTGTGGAGGTCCCTGTGAACAGGACCCTCTTTCCCTAGCAGCTGGTGCTGGAGCAGTTGTTAGGGCCAGGCTCTGCCCTAAGCCCCAACTTCAGATCTCAGCTTCTCTACTTACTGGAGAGCAACGCTGGGGGATGTTCTTGATTTCTATCTGCCTCTGTTTCTTTACCTGTAAATTGGGGATGGGGACAGTTCCTACCTCCCAGGGCTCCTTTGGGAATCAAAGGAGGTTTGCACCCCAAACAGTGGCTAGAACTTGGCAATGCTCAAAGCATTGAAACTACTGTCATTAGTGATGGATGAAGACAGATCCAATCTGAGGTAGGGGGCTGGACAGAAAGGCTCACCAATGTTCCCGGCAGCCCTGAGATTGCCAGATACCAGGTTGGCGGGGGGGATCCAGACTTGTTTGCCCAGAGGAAAGGAGCTGTAGGCTCTAGATAGACTCTGCCTGCCACCCCTGTTCCACTGCCCGCCTTTATGGACCTAAGGATGCTAAGTGACATCCCATTCCCCCCATCTGAATTCTCGCCCACTGTGTCTGCCCAGTGTGGGGCATGCAGAGGACAGAAGAATTCTTGCTCTCGAGGAATTTATGGTTAAGTCAAAAAGAAAGGTCTAAATACACATGCAGGTGAGTCACCTCTGTCTGTCTAATCAATCATCCATTCATTTATTTGTTTATTCTTCCCGGTAAACTTTATCACCTACTTGGAGCCTGGTGCATGCTAGCAGATAACTGAATTCTTCAACAGCAATCCGAGGCAGTTGGTAATTAATATGAACTATAGGAATATGAGTACCGGGGAGGAAGGGGGGTGAGAGAGAGCTCAAGCTGGACAGAGCCTTGGAAAGGCCTCGTGAAAGAGGACAGGGGCATCTCCCAGATTTCACAGTCGGTGGTGTAAAGCTCCCCCATCTCCCCAAAGGCTGCCTGCCCAGGTGGCTGGCATTTTGTGTCACCAGCCAGTGGACTTTCTCAAACCTCAAGCCATTCTGTAAGTCTGGGGAGAGAGCTGGTCAACCCCAGCCAAGAGCCCTAGAGTCTAGATATAACACAGGAGTTTGACATTCTTACCTCTGCACATGCTTTTGTGTGTCAGGCTCTTAGAGGTAAACAGACACACACGGCAGAGCTCTGGGCTCAGCGTTCTTATGAGCAAGGTGGGAATAAACCTCCCATCTGTCCCCAGAGACTGAGGGTGTGCTCTGTTGGCGAACATTAGCACAAAACCTCCTGGGTCACCTGAGTTTTCTAAACCACTGAACGCTTTAAGCACCCAACTCTTAACAAAAGTATTGCTTGGATTGTTTCCTGATGATTGATCGAGCGAAGGTTTTAAAACACATGATAAAAGTTAAGGAACAAATGTATTCTGGAAGGGTGGTCAATAAAGAGAAAAGAAGTCAGGCCTTTATCCGTCTTTCCTATGTGAATGGTCCCAGTGGGCGACCGGATAGGAGATGGTGATACCTCCTATTAAGGAGGAAGTCCCGGGACTGCAGGAAGAAGGAGAACATCGCCATCTCGCCACGTCTACTGAGTGTCTGGATCAGGCCTCGCATGCCCAGGGTTGCCACCGTCACAGGCAGGACGTGCTTCCTGAGGGGAAGGCCTGACATCTCCTTTGAAGGGAGCCGCCTTGCGAAAAATAAATAATTTGAGCTTGAATCTGCTCAAGCCTTTAGATCCAACTCTCAATTTACAGGAAATTCAAAGGACAGAGGAGCATGTTAGATGACACCACAGGGATGCACTTTGCAAAAATCCTGACCCTGGGAAACCCATGGGACCAACAGCATGGTTCCTTCAACAAATAATTAGCAAAGGGGGAAAAAAAAGAAATGAAGAAAAACCTCTAGATTAAAAGAGACTTAAAAGACATTTCAATCCATCACACTTGAGGATCTTATTCGGATCGTGAGTCCAACAAAGGAACTATAAAACACATGAATTTATGAGTCAATAGGGAATCTGAACAAAGACTGGATATCTGATCTTTTCTTTAGGTGTGATAATAGTTTGGTGGTTTTCATTTTTAAAAAGTCCTTCTCTTTTATAGATACATCCTAAAGGATTTACAGACACATGATTATGTCTGGGGGTGGCTTCAAAATAATATGGGGAGGTGGGGGGAGATGGGGGTGGCAGGACGACTACAGGGAGATGATTTTAGGGCTGGGTGATGAGTACACAGGAGCCGTTACACTATTCCATTGCATTCTTGCATATGACTGGAATTGTCCTTCATAATAATTAAAGACAGGATTAAAAGGTGCCACCGAGGCTGTCTGGTTCAGGATCTGGTGCTTTATAAAGTTGGCTGGTTTTGAGGTCTTTTCTTCTGTCTTCCTTTGTGATGGAGCTGAGAAGCCCTGACATCCGCGTGTGTGCTCACTGTCAACTCTCCTCTAAACTGCCCTTGGCTTAGTGACGTGACTCAGTTTACCAGTATTGTGTGGAAAGCAGGTGCAATCCCGGCCTGAGCGAGGGGTGCCCTGGGCTTGAAGGTGCAGAGGGCTGTGCCTTCAGCTCTGCAGACTCCCAGGCAGGCTTCCTTTCCTTCCTGGTGCTCCGTGAGCTCCCAGGGCTGAAGTGGCTCCTCTTACACAACTGGAAGCAACTGGTGCTAAGGTAAATAGACGCGGCCTCTTCCACACAGCAGCTCGGGAACCGCCTGGGTCTGGTTTTAAAATCTTCCCCAGACAACGCCCAGGACACCACCAGGGTGGACACTGGATGGGTGGCCCTGTTTCCCGGTGCCCTCCTGGGAGGAGCTGGCTGGGGCTGGAGGGAAGGGGCTGCTGGCTTCCGTCAGGGGGTCTGCAGGCGCCCTGAAAAACTGCCAAGTCAGCACGCGGAATTTATTTAGTCCCGCCAGAGAGAAAAGCATTTGGCCTCTCAAGGCAACAAAAGTGAAGAATTTCCTGTCTGATTGTCTGGGGGGGAATAACAGGAACTGAGCTAGTAGCAGCCCAAACAAACGGCACCAAGTGTGATGGGGCCGGAGAGACCTGTGGGACCACAGCACTGCCTCTGGGTGTTCCCAAAGCCACCATCAGGCCTCTGCGGTCCCTCCCAGGGCCCCTCAATAATAGCAGGGCCTTAAAAAGAACTTGAACTTGGAAACCAGCTGGGGCATGGTCCCAAGGGACTTCAACTTGGAGCCAGAGACCTGTGCTGGAGGCCCTGTGATGCCCTTTGATCCTACCCACTGCACACGGTCATCTTAAGGCTCAAGTGAAGTGCTCTGCAGACAACGAAAAGCTCTGCAAACATGGTGGGGCACCAGCACGCCCCGTCATAGGGCTCCCACGCCTCAGCACACAACAAAGTGGGACCAATGCTCCCCTCTGATGGGTGGGCAAAGTGAGGCTCAGAGATTAAAAGACTTGCCATTGCTCACAGCTGCGAGCCCCAAGGCTCCCAACCCTCAGTCTCGCCTGGGGCCAGCATAGCCATCAGCGTGGGCAAGCCCCTGCCTCCGAGGCGCTGGCAGCCGTGGTGGTGGAGCTGGGCTGGCTGAGGTCTGGCCGAAGGGCCCGCTTACGGTAATGAGCTTAGAGCATAAGCCTCTGGGGACAGCGGTTATCCGCTTCCCCAGGCCATGCGCTTAAGACAAACAAAGCTTCCAGAATCCTCATTAAGCCTCCTGGGCAAAACAGTTATTTTATTAAAAAAGGAAAGAAAGGAGGCGGCGACTTATCTGCTCCAGAACTTGGCAGGAGGGACTCCAGGCCAGCCAGCCCTGCTCTCAGGGGCCACCTCTGCACCAAGGTGGGTTGACAGCTCCCTTCCCGAGCTGCCTCCGGAGCCTTCTGCACCCGGGAGAGACTGTGCTAGGAACGCATACATCTATCAGGGAAAACCCTTCGTATGCAAATCGAAGCAAAGGCAGCAATCAGATTTGTTAACAAGCAGGACTGTGTGGGAAATGAGGAGTGAGCTCTGTCCCCAAGCCATCTCCTCTCCTCTGCTTTGGAATTACCCACTTTGCAGGGCTGGTTACACATCTGCTGGGGAGGCAGGCAGGTGAGGTACCTGTCTGTCAGAGCAGAAGCTGGCAAGGGAGGGGAGGACACCCCAGCCACCCAGCCAGCAGGCCGGCTACACCCACCTGGCATTCAGGCCCCCCTCCCTCTCCCCAGGACCAGGCACAGGCAGTGTGGGCAGCAGTGATGCCCGAGAGAACCCGCGGCTCATGGCACACCGTCCCCGCTTCCTGCCATGTGAGCTTGGGGAGGAAATTTTGTGCCTCGGTTTTCTCCTCTGCAAACTGGGGACCCTTGGGCCTTAGGGCTATTGGGAACATTAAAGTCCTAGCTCATTAAAAACACCCCCGTGGGATTTGGGGTGCCAGCTCTGGGTTCAAATCCTGGCTCTACAGTTCACTGGCGAACTTTTCTCTCAACAGTACAAGGGGATAATTATGGTAATAATAGTGGTTACCGTGTATGGGCTTGTGCTACCTGCCAGGCATAGCTTCCAGCACTGACAGGTAACAACTCACTGAATCCTCCCGGCAAACCTCGGAGCTGGGCGTTATTGTCCTTCCCATTTTACAGTCAAGGAAATGGAGGCACAGGACACGGAGTAACATGTCCAAGGCAAAGCCAGTGAGGTGATGGAGCCCGACTCCAACCCTGGCAGCCTGGTTCGGTCTGGTTCTCCAGGCCTGTGAAGGCTCCCAACTTCTCAGGGTTTCCTGGGTATCTGTCAACTTCCTAGCAGGGGCCTGGCATCTAGAAGATACTAGTAAGTATAACTATTAGCTGTTACTGTCATTATTAGTGAATTCATCCCTTCCCTGGAACTTTCTAAAATTGCAATCCTTGGCTCTTCCTACCCTTCCTTCTATGCCTGATTTTTCTCCTTAGCACTCAGCACCAACCATGGGACCATATATTCTACTTAATCTTGTTTACTGTCTAACCCCACGCCAAGCACACTGCTGGCTACACGAGAGCAGGCAGTTTCGTCAGTTTTGCCTTCTGCTGTATCCCAGTGCCTAGTGGTACCTGGAACACAGTAAGTGCTTAATAAATATCTATGGAAGGAATGAGAGGATGAATGAATGAAGTGAATCATCATCACAAACCTCTCTTTGGCCAACCCGCCTGATTCCACTCCACCACCCTGGGTTGTCAGCCCGAGGACAGGATGAAATGCTATGGGGAAGGAAAAGGGAGACAACCCTACCTTTGCAGGGGCCCTCAGGGCACTTCACCTGACACCCTGCTGTCAGGGCCTGCCCAGCACGGGTCTTGCTTGCTCCCATCCAGTCCCCTCAATTCAGCACCAAGCAAGCAGCTACCATCCACAAGGAATCCACCAGGTTGCCAGTAAAGCTCTACAGGCTCCTCCCGCCCTCGGCCTGGCAGAGACCCCACTCACACCTCCCATGGCCCGAGAAGCCTGGGCCGACCATCTCCCGGTCATTTCCAGCCACAGGAACCCTCCTTTGCTCAACAAGGCCCCAGGTGCCTTGTTTTGTAAACTCTAAGGTGTTTGGCTTTCCTGTTTTATCCATGAAGGGTTTACTGGGGTCCCTGGGCGGGTTTGGCAGAGCACCCCCAGCACCCCAAGTCTCACGAGGCGGCCCTGTCTCTGGCCACAGCCCACTGACCCCAGGGCTCAAGGCTCAGCCCCTCTCTGAGTTCTGACCTTTGATTCCAACCCGAGAGCTGCTGGAGGTCAGCCACATGTAAAGCACGTAGAAAATGAAAAGCCGAAGTGCCACGGGGGCCTGCGGAGATGGCACCGCGGGCTGCCCCACTTGGAGGGGACAGGACAGCGGGGTGTCAGTCTCCCTGCTGCTTTCCCTGCCAGTCCCCTTTAGGTTAAAATGCAAACTCGGAAGGAAACAGGAAGGTATGGCCAGAACTGGCTAATCCAGAGCCCAGAGAAAGCAGGACAGTGGTCAGGGCAGAAGTGGGGGGTACTCAACATCATGCAGGGCGCCAGCACACAGCCCCTGCCTCCGAGTGTAAAACACGTGGTGAGTCTCTGTGCCCAAGAACCTCAGGTGATTGGGGATGAGGGTTGGCCATGATGTCTCATGTTGCCTTATGAGGCTGAGGCTGAGGGGTCTCAAGGGAGGGACATAGATGTGCACATCTCGGGACCCCCAGCTCAGAATAACAATCACCATTATCAGCAGCAGCACTGAAAACTGGAGTCCTATGCACCCAGCCTGTACCCAGCAGTGCAGTGTGTTTCAAGAGCCAGGCACTCTGTGTGATTTCTGTGGACCCTCACAACCACCCTGTGCAGTGGGTACATTTTTATGCCCATTTTACAGATGAGGAACTGAGGTGCCAGATCTAAGGTCACAGGGCCAATGAGTGTTGGAGGCAGGATTTGAACCCCCGACCTCTAAACCCAGGGATGGAGCATGAGGTCATCAAGGCCAATGCCAGAAGCATCCATGACCCCAGACTTAGTTTCCCCAGGGCCTGATTTTGAAAAGACGCCCCTCTCATCAACTTGAATACGATGGACACAATTACAGAATGCTCCCTGCCCTGTGCCATGGGGTTTCCATGCATTATGTTATTTAATTCTCCAAACAACTTGAAGTAAGTGTCATTGCCCCATTTTACAGTGGAGGAAACTGAAGTTCTGAGAGGTGGGAAGTTCAGAGTCACAATCCAAGATCATAATGGGTGGAGGCAGTAGGGCTGGACGGCCACATGTGTCGACTCTGGAGTTTGTATTCTTTCCACTACACATAGATACTTTGCACAAGTCCAGGCCCTTCCACACAGTATATTATTCAAATCTAGGAAGCAGTCAAGTATAAGATGCACCATATTCTACAAACCATCAAGGAAGGAAAAACACTGCTGATTAAATGGTGAGACGCTCCCTGATTTCAGACCCGTTATACTGTGAAAAGTGTCCATTTCAGAATCAAATACGGAGCATTCTCATCTGGCCTTCACAAAACCCTTGTGAGGTCAGTAGTTTCCATATAATCATCACCCCAACTGTGCCGATGTGGAAACTGAGGCTCAGTGAGGGTCAGGGATTAGCTCAAGATCCCGCAGCCCCTCCAAGGTCACATCCAGGCAGGGACCCAGGGATGGGAGGCCCAGCTCCAGGTTCTGTCCACCTCGCCAAGCTGAGTCTGTGATCTAGGTCTGTCTGGCACCTTCCAGAGGGCCCTGGACACGAGACACTGAGGCACTGTCCCTCAAAGGAGGAGAAGGAAGGGAATTGGCAGTCGTGCTCCATTCTTCCCTGGGGCCTGTGCTCGTCACTGTGAGGTCAGTGACACTGAGCTGGTGCCACCGGCCACGGTCAGAGCCAGGTCACAGAGGCAGCTCCTTGAGCAGACCGATTGGGGGGGCGTGGGGAGGGCACTGTGAGCGGCACCTGGGGGCAGGTACCAGCACGAGCTTCAACTAAATTACAACACAGACACAGACTCGTGAAACTATCACCACAGTCAAGATAATGAATATATTCCTGGCCTCAAAAAGTTAGTATGGATTTTGATCCACATCCCAAACACCAGTTACCAAGCACTTCTGCTTATTTTAATAACAGAAATGAAAACAGCTACCAGCTTACTGAGACGCAGGCACGACACTGCATTTTACACACATTATCCCACTGCAGAGAGGCTCTGCGAGGCGAGGATTCACATCCGCATGGAGGTCAGACCTGTGGGGACTCAGGAGTCCGAGTCCAAATCCCGGATCCACCACCTCCCAGAGGTGTGGGCTTGGGTGCGCCCCTCTCACCTGAGCATAACAAAAGCATCCACCTCGCAGGTTTTTGGGGGAGGATGTGTTAGGTGAAGACGACGATGACAATGTTGGTGAAGGTGAAGATGATCATGATGAAGATGATGATGATATTGGTGAAGATGACGAAGACAATGGTACTGATGTTGATGATGAGTTTTTGAGTGAGGAAACTTAGGTTCCAGGAAGTTAAGTGACTCACCCAAGGCCATTCAGATAAAATCATTCAAACCATGATTTGAGGCCGGACAGCCCGATTCCAGACCCATGTTCCTAGCCCCAGTGCTGCCTGCTCTTGAAGATGTGAAACTCAAGTTGGATGTGACAAGGTGTCCTCACCTCTGGGGCTACAGACCTGCCTGTTCCTGGCCCAAATCAACTTCCAGTCAATGACATCAGTGGGTCATTCATGCACACACATTTCTTTCTGAAAACTCAACTGGACGCTCCATCCAGACTCCCCCTTGACATTCTGTGCCCTCCACAAATATGACAAGCGCGTCTCAGCCGAGTCAGAGAACCCCTGAACCTCACTTCTGGGGCTCTCTCCCTTTGCACCACTGTGGAGGAGCCGCACCCAGATGTGTTAACTGCCTGCGAACTCCACTGCAAACTGTGGCAGGCGGTGAGTAAGTGACCCTGGGTGGCCTCACCCAGAAGGAGAGGCCCGCGGCAGATCAGGATTTCAGCTTTATAGGGCCAAGTGGTCTGCCGCTGGAAGAAACCAATTCCCATCCTAAGTCTCCTGCCAGTGAATCAGCGAGAGCTCCTCAGAGTCCTCCGGAAGGACGACTAGCATCGTGGGAACACACTGCCTGTCCGACAGAGGTTGGCTCCGGGGCTGGGAGCCCTCCAGCTGCTGAAGAAGGCGCACGTCCCAGCTCAGTTTGGAGACAACATATGAGCAGCGGTTCCACTAACGGAGCCAAGCTGTGCGCCAGATTCCGAGCTAAGAGCTCTGCAGGTGCTCACTCGCAGTCCCAGGGATAGAGCCATGGCTCCCCCTTTCACAGAGGAGGAAACTGAGGCCCAGAGGCACAGCAACCATCCTGGTGCCTGAGACCTGTGGCCCAGAGGCCACTGGGTTGGGTGAAGCTGGGCTCTGAAGCCAGGTCTCCCCAACATTGACTCCATTGTGCTAGGCCACCCTACAATACACACAACTTAGTAGTATTTTTGGTGCTTCCCTCATGCCAGGGCCGGGCTAGGGGCTTTATGTGTTCAGAAGTTCTTTCCAGTGATTCCAGGAGGGAGAGATGAGTTAATGGAGGCTCTGAGGCATAAAGGGGTGAAGTAGGATTCAACCAGGTGGGACCAGCTGTCTCACGAACCCCTGCCCACCGCAGAGCCACCGGCGGCCTGACCCTAAAGTGCGGGGCCCGGAGAGGGAGGTGGGCACTGGCTGTGAGTGAGTAAACTTATTATCTCACAGTCCTGAAGATCAGCGGTCCACAGTGGGCCTTATTGGGCTGAAATACAGGAGTCGGCAGCGCCTTTCTCTCTCGGGAGGCTCTAGGGGAGAATCCGTTTCCTGGTCTCTTGCAGCTTCTGCCGCATTCCTTGGCTCGCGGCCCCTTCCTCCACCCTCAACGCCTTCAGGGAAGCATCCTGGAATCTGACTCTGGCCCTCTGCTTCCATCGTCACATCTCTAACTCCAGCTCATATGGACCCTGTGATAACACTGGGCTGACCTGGATCATCCAGGAGCATCTCCCCATCTCAGGGTCCCTAACGGAGTCACACCTGCTGGTCCTTGCTGCCATATTCACAGGTCTCAGGCACCAGGGCGGGGACATCTTTGGGGGGTTGTTATTCAGACTACTGCAGGCCGGGATAGCTGTGCCCTCCCCGCCAGCCCCCCAGGGACAAGACCAGCAGAGGGGAGGAGGTCAGACTGGATGGGGCAAAGGGAGGGCATCCCCCATCCAAAAAGAGCAGGAGCAGCAGCCTCTGAAAGGCCCAGAGGGGCCCAACCAGAGTAGGGGCGGGCGGGGCAGGCAGGGCAGGGGTGGGGAAGCCCGGGTGCCCCACACATCCCTTGAGGCCAGGCTCCAGCCATGGACACATCCACCAGCGTGTTCCTCGAAGAAAATTCCTTTTAAGTTCTAAAAATACCACCCCATTGCTAAACAAACACCGGGGCTCTTGTGAAATAAAGCAACAAACATTGAAAGGCCTGGCAAGGGGCGCCGGGAGATTCTGATCTGCAAGCGGATCAGGACAGCTCCCTCTGCCAGGGCAGCCAAAGCCATTTCCGAAGTCCTCGCGGAACTCAAGGCCAAGGCCAGGCTCTGGAGAAGGGCCAGCGCCTTGGGGCTGCAGGCACTGGGTAGGAGGAAAAGCAGAGAAAGGGAGTCAAACACCTGTGGGGGACCTTGGGGGAGGGTCCTTCACATGTTACCCTCACTTCATCCTCATAGCGATCAAGTGAGGCAGGCATTCTTATTCCCACTGTCTTGACAGTCAAATAGAGGCTCAGAGTGGTGAGGTAACTCGTCTGAGGTCACACAGCAGTAAGAACTGGGATTATAACCAGGCCCCCCGAATCCAAGACCAGTGTCCCTTCTACTTTACCACCCCAACTATCACCAAGTTCGTTGCATGAACTTGATATATATTTGCTGATTGTGATTCCTGGAAGTTAACAAGGTGGTTTGAGGCGCAAGTCCATGGGCCCAACAGCCTGGGCTCCACCAAACTGGGTGACCTTGGACAAGCCACGCCACGTTTCTGTGCCTCAGTTTCTCCATCTGTAAAGTGGAACTGATCATAACACCCCTCTCATGGGGCTGCTGTGGGGATTCAATGAGTTAACTCAGGTAGGGTGTTTGGACGTGAGCTTCGCCCAGGGGACACTGAGTTCCCTGCCCGTTTCAGTGCCCCAGTGAATCCACCCACCCAGGCCCCCGCCCCCAGCCCGTCGTCCCCTGGGTGAGCTCTCACTGGCAGTCCTCCAGACCGAGGTTAGCACCTTCCTTATCTACCTTTGGGTTGACGTGGAGAGAAGGAGCTGAGAGGCCCCAGGCCCCAAAGGGCAGATAGCCCCCGACTCCCCACACCTATACTGGCCAATCCAAGTCCTACCTTGTCCCGGTCATAGATGCTGCACCTCCACTTCCTGTCTGCCTCACTCCAAACACACTTCAAATTCCTTGGTTGGAGAGCAACTGACTCTGTGCTTAGCCGGACTAGGTGCTCTGTCCCAAGGATGTTACACACATTATCGCATGTAATAATCTCTGTGAGTTGGAATTATGCCCATTTCACAGGTGAAGTTGGAGCTGAGAGAGGGTAAGTACCTTGCCCAAAGCCACACAGCAACAAAGTGGCAGAGTTGGGATTTGAACAGTCCGCCTGATGCCTTTGTTCTGTGAGGTCCCGCTGGTCCCTGGGTCCCTGGTCAGCCCACGAGGCTCGGAAGGCTGCTGCCAACGTCCACCTCGGCCCCAGTCCTACCTACCCCTTCGGGGCCAGCCTGATGCAAAGGAACATTTGTCCGTCCACCCACTTACTCTCCAGCTCATCGTTGCTGAGAACCCACGATGCGCCAACCCTGTGCTGGCTGCTGGGGATACGGCAGAACTAAGACACAGTCCCCCTGCCCTCCTGGAGCTGACAGCAAAGAAATAGGAATTCCAATACACAATGGAGTCAGAAACTACTGAAGAAAGGAAAGTGCTATGCAGGGAATCTATTTGAGGCTGAAGCTGAGAACTGGGGGAGGGGAGGCACTGGGCAGGTGTTCTTGGGAAAGGAAGCTCCAGGAGGACCTCTCTGAGCAGGTGACATGTAAGCTGAGCCGTTGAAGGATGAGAAGGAGCAGCCCTTCCAGGAAGCAGGAATGCCGGGAAAGAACATTCTAGGTTGAGGGATGGGGGAAACCCCACCCCCACCCCCGGCCAGCAATGACTGGTCTTAAGGTGCTTGGGGTTTGAGGTACAGAAAAGACGTGTGACCAGGCTTGCTGGGGAGTGAGGGAACACGAGGTGAGGATGGGGGTGGGGCGGGGTGCCAGCTTAGCCAGGGTGAGCTCAGGAGAGGCGGGGCACAGGGCAAGTACACCCCTTCCTGGGTACAGGATGTAAGGCCCTGGGGTGCCTGGAAGGCGGGGCTCCCAAAGCTTCCCAGGATGCCTTCTTCCCTCAAGTGGCACGTCTCTGAAAAGGTCAGCCCTCCCTCCCAGACGGCTGGCCTCGGCCTCCGTAGCAGCAAGCCTGGCTCGAGGGGCCGGGGGCGGCCCTTGGCCATGCCCAGGGTCCGCACAAGACACGCCCAGACCTGTCAGGGTGAACACGCTCCTCCTGCAGCCGCCTGCACAGGCCTGGCCTCTCCCTTGGGACCTGCACCCTGGTTTGGGGGCACTGGCTGCAGAAACGTGTCGCTACAAGACCTCTCTTTGCCCCAAGGTGGGTGTGTTGGGGGAACCCTGAAGGGAAGGGCAGGAGGGGTCAGGAGCTTTCTCAACATCTCCTTCACTTGCCCTACATTCCCGGAGCACCCAGGCTCAGCTGGGTGCCCTATGGGGGCGGTGATGGTACAGTGATGACAAAGCCCCAGTCGCTGCCCCTGAGGGGCGAGACAGTCACACACCTGGTATGTGTCAGTCAGATGTGCTAAGAGCCAGGGAAGGGACCAAGGGAACAAAGGGGAGGGCGTGAGTCACTTGCCTGCTGGTTAGGGCGGAGGGAGGTGCAGGGGAGTAGAATAAGAGAGAATGACACAACACGGGCAAAGGAAAGAGAGAAGAGAGGCAGGATGCAGTTTCAAAGAGGGAGAAAATAGCTCCCAGTGAATGCACATCAAAGGGGGTACTGGGGAGCACCAGAGTAGGGGCTGCAAAGACCAACAAGAGACTGGAAACCGGCATCCATACTCACACCAGCTGCACAGGGTATGAAGGGGTGTATGTGTGTGTGGGGGTGTGGGGTGATGCCAGCATCTAAGGGGCCCAGCAGGGGTGTGTGTGGGCACGAGGTGCCTCAAGGGGTGGCTGCCCCCACTCCAGCTGAGGGGGACCAGACTGGCTCACTTTTTCAAGAGAATTTGGAAATCCACATGGCGAAAGTTTCTGACTTTTAAATGGTGGCAACAAATTTCAAACATCAAAAAGCACTGGGCAGGCTCAAGAAAACACATCTGCAGGTCACCAGTTTCAGAGCTTGAAAAAAAATAAACGTAGAGAGAAATAGGCGACTGTGCCTGTGAATTCGGGAGGCACTTGGGCCGGAGGGGAGAGGGCTTCCAAAAAGGGGCATTTGGCACAAAGCCTTGAAAGCACGAAGAGTCCAGAGAGAGGAGGTTAGGAGCAGAACTGGTGCAGAGACAGGCCCCGCCCAGCCCCTGGACCCCTGTGGATGCAGGCAGTTACCCCCTGCTTCATTCCCCGTGCAGCCAACATGAGCATGGCGCTGGTTTCCAGGCTCTTCCTGACAGCAAAGGTAGGGAAGAGTCACAGCGCAGGGAGACTGCGCCCTGAGCTTCCAACTGATGAACTGTGATCAAGAGCAGTGGATGCCAAGCCAGGCTCTGCAGGGACCACCGTGACAAGTCACATGAACTCACAGGGTGGGGGCTTCCTCGGCTGTCAAACAGGCCAAACCAGGCCACGCTGACCCCTTTAGGGGTCATCAGAGCAGGAAACGCACCTCAAGGCACCTGCACAGAGCTCAGGCCTGGGTTAAAAGACAGACAAGCCTGTCCCTTTCAGCTTCTCTCTCTGCTGGTGTGGTGCCCTTCCAGGGCCTGCTGGCCACCTCCCCAGGGTCAAGGGCTCATCCCTCCCGATTCAGGCTCCTCCTGCCAGCCATGGGGCGCTGCCGTGCAGCAAGGCACTGCCATGGCCTTGGCGGCCCGTGGTCTGCTCTGTGGCATGATGGGTTGGAAGAAATCCTGAGAGTGAGGGTGGCTGGCTCAGAAACCCAAATGTCTCCAGGCCTCGGGCTGCTTGCGACCAGGGCAGCTGGGCAGACAGGGCCACGTGGGGTGCCCACTGGAAACCCTAACAGGTGAGACCCCCATGCCTCTGGGCTCTGCTCCACTCCTGGAAGGCAGCCTGAGGTCCCTGCCACACCCAGAGCCTCACCAATCTCCCTGCCATCAGCCTGGGTGGAGCCTCTGCCCCTGTTCCCTGCCTGCCCCAAACAAGCCCTCCGTGCCCCTCAGACTCAGCTGCAACGCCACATACACCCCAGTCATTATGGCTCAAAGCTTTCTCCCTTCTCGGAACCCGGGAGATAATAACTCCCCCCCACGTGGCCCTGTGGCCTTCTCGCTTCAGACTCAACAAACATGTCCTGAGCACCCATGACACAGCAAGCCCCGGGCTCCGACTTGTCCAATTATTTTCCTTCAGCCCCACAACAATCCCGCAGGGTGGGCACAGTTATCCCCACTTCACAGGCCGGGGCAGGCGAAGGTCACGGCTAATGAGCTGGTAGAGCTGCATCGGGTTTCCCTGGAAGCTGGGCTCGGAGGATGAGGAGGGTTTGTTCAGGGTGGGTGAGGAGCTCCCGAGTCCAAGGCAGAAATCTTTCCACCAAGGGCAGCTGAAACTCAATCCTCATTATTAAACTGCCCCTGGTATTTACCTTTAGAACATGTAAAGTTCCAGAGAACTGTTCACATGACCATTTGTTTTAAGTCCAAAGAGGTAAGCCGACAAGCAACAGCTAACACCACTGGTTGGTAGGTTGCTGGGTTTCGGGTCTCTGAAGGTGGCTCTCCAGATCCAGGGGTCACTCCCTCCCCGGGCAGCAGCATCATTCCTCGGAGCTCTTGGCACAGGCAGGCATGCGACTGGGGCTCCGGGGAACCAAAGTCCGTGTCCTGCTGGGGAGGGACCCGAGGGTGCTCTCTGGGTCCAGCCACCTCCATGGTGAGCCCAACTTCCAAAGGACAAAAATCCTACCTCTGTGCTTTCTTCCAAGTCTGCTCCACCGTGCAGGGCAGATGCTTCTCCAGCACTCCCTGAAGGGGTTGTACACGGTTCTGGATAAAAGAACCTACTATGTGCTGGGCAATCTGCTGGGGACACAGTAGAAGCCAAGACACTCATGGTGCCTGACCACTTGGCATCAGCGTCAGGCCGGGCAGAGCTTATTCCTGACCCAGGAACAAACACCTGAAGTTAAAAGCCAAGGGCCCCAGCAAAGGCGGGTGCATTTGGGAGACCACGGAACTGTGCCACGCCTGCCCCACAGTCCATCAGAGAAACCAGAGGCAAATGGAGGCTGCTCGTCTTTGGTTCACTGACACTTCTCAGTTGGAGGGCTGGTGCCATGGGGATCCCTCTGCCTCCCCCAAGAAGGGGGGCTCAAAGCACCAGTGAATCCCGGAAGAAGCTAAGGCTAAGACCCCAGGGAAAAGTTCAGCTATTTGGGGTTGGCACCCGAAAACCTGCTGCAGCACTGACCCAGGGATGATTCACCAGAGCATCAAGACTCTCTGAATTCCAATAAAACTTTATTTACCCCAACAGGCGGAGGGCTGGATTTGGCTGCAGGCTGAACCCTGCTCTAGGGGAATAAGGAGACAAGCCTGTGTTTGGATTAGAAGCCCCGGCTCTGAGAAGGTTATTTAATTCCTCCAGGCTCAGGTGTTTCACCTGGACGGCAGCCTGATAACATCTATCTCATGGACTTGCTGTACCAAATGAGATGAAGTGTGCAAAACCCCAGCACCCAGGAGCTGCTGGTTAAAGATTAATTCTTGCTTCCCGTAGCGCCAACGCAAAGCCCTCTCTGAAGCCAGTACCCGCTGGCTCTTTGCCTGACACACATTCCCCAATTCTGATGAGCTCGGCCATCTGGTTTCCCAACCCGCAGAGGCGAGCAGCTGTGAACGAGGAAGAGGGGGGAGGAGGATGCCAGCACTCGCCAAGCACCTCCTGGGAATCCGCCACTGTGCCAAGAGCCTCACAGGCACCATCTTAGTTGGTCCTTTCAACCCCTGGCCAGGCAAGTTCTATTATTATCCCCACTTTGCAGATGAATAGACTGATTGTCAGAGGCACCAAGTTGCCCAAGATCCCACAGATACAATGCACCGGAGTTGGGATTTGAATCCTGAGCCTGTGAGCCCAATCCCCTCCATGATGCCGCCTCCACTGAGAGCACAGAGACAAGGTAGAGTCCAAGGGTTGACATGGCTGGAAAGAAAGAGTAATAAGCCAAAACAAAAAAAGATATTGGAAGCATATTTTCCAAAGTACAAAAATGAGTACTCCCAAGGTGACCATGAGTCACTGAGAAATGCTAACTTGTGCTCCTTCCTGCCCTTTGTTTGGGAAGACAGGTGCATGAAGCACTGGGAAGCTTCCACCCCAGGTGGGCACAGGAACCACGATCACACACCTGCCCAGCACCCAGAGCAGGGCCTCAGTGTGGCGGACGGAAGAGCAAGCTGCAGTGACCTCAGCGGTCCTGTCAGGACACCCTGGGAGCCCAGGTAAGGTGAGGACATGGTTAAGGTGTGCCCCCCCCAAGCTGCCAGGGTGACCTACAGCCATTCTGTCTTCATGCCCCAGCCCTGTTCGGTGGCCCCTGCTGAGCGTGGCACATCCCCAGCTGGCTGAGGCTTCGGCGTGGGGCGGCCCCTGTGAGCTACACATCCATCACCTGAGTGGGATCCATGATGCAAATGTAATAATCAGCACAGCGATGACCATAAACACGGCACACAGGACGGATGTGACAAATCCAGCTGGCACCCTGTGCCGCCGCCCCAGTTTTAATTCCCATCAGTGGGTCCGGGGCAGGGCAGGGCAGAGCGCCGGGCAGCCCTCATTCCTCAAGTGAGTCCTAGGCCTGCTCGGGAGATGCCCTGGCAGCCCTGCCTCTGCCTAGAAATGTGGCCCCAGGCTGCTGGGAGGTGGAGCAGTGGGGTTGTCGGGGAGCACTCCCCGAGCCCCAAGAAGGAAGCCAGGAGAAGAAAGGGATGGGGGCCTGAGGCCAAATGGGGTGGGACCAGCCCCTGGCTGTAGCTAGCGCCTTCTTCCTCTTACCAGAAGCTTGTGCCCCTCCTCACGGCTGGGTTCCCTGTTTCCACGCTATACCCTCAGCCCAGCCATCTTCCTAAGGCCCCAATCCAAGCCCACCACTTCCTGCCTAAATCGTGCAATGGCTCCCTGGTGCTCTGAGGTTACAGCCGGAACTACCCTGGCCAGGTGCTGAAGCCCCACCCCGCGGGCTCACCCCTCTCTGCAGGTCCCAAGGATTCTCCAACCTGGCCCAAGCCTCAATCGTCTTCTGCTGGAGGGTGGCCATGGTCTTCCATCAGGGCCCCCAACCCATTTTCAAGACAGCAGCCAGTGGGGGCTGTTTCAAAACGCCCACCCAATGCCGTGGCTTCCCTGCATCACACCAGGGCCCTGCCCCTCCATGAGCAAAACAAGATCCAAGCTCCTTCCCGGGACTGCAGAGCCCCACATGAAACTGCCCCTCAGCCCGTCTTAGCCGCACTCCCCTCTCTGGCCACACTGACCTCCGCTTCCCCACTCAGGCAAAGCTCTCCCTCCTGCCCCCAGCCACTGCCCTCCCTGGCAGGCTCCTGCCCCAGCTCCTTCTTCTCTGTCTTGGGTCAAAGGTCCCCTCATCTCCAGGGAGATGACTTTCTCCAGCCACTGCCTGCAAAGGCACCCACACACTCCTCCCTGCCTCCCCATTCAGTCCTTTATGACACACACCTGAGCTTTCTCTTGTTTGTTCATCTGCTAATTTATTTCTTGCTTCCCCCTCTAATCTGCCAGGGCTGGGAGGAGGCTGCAGTTTGTTCTGCTCACCGTGATATTCGTGGCACCCAGCCCAGGGCCCGGTGGGTAGCAGGGGGTCAATCGATATTTCTGGAATAAATGACCATCTGTGTTCCTGATACCTGGCTGCATGCCTGCTAACTGTGAGTTTGGTTAAATTGCATTGGAAAAAATAGCAACAGCTACTGCTTGTTGAGGGCCTACAAATTACTTAAATGGTGTGGGGGGCGCAGGCAAAGCACTGGGCCCTATGACCCATGTGCCAGCCTCCAGGATGGTGGCCAGCCAGGGCCCCCTCAGTTTCACCCCCCATCACCCCCAAATAGCTGACCTTTACTTAGATCCTGAGCTGAGCTCCACTTTCCTAAAGTGACATCTAAATAAGAAGATGACAGGCCCTTTCCTTGAGGTCCTGTAAGTCTCACACCAGGAGGGATGGGGGCACTGGGCTCGTGACTCATGCCTGCCACATGGATAGGCCTATACGCTCCTTTGGCGGCCCTTGGCTGGTCTGGCAGCAAGTGGGCAGGTGGAACTGCTTGGAACACACCCACCAAGAAGAGCAGCAGCTCAGCACTTCCCAGGATTTGCGGCTTAAATATTAAAATATTCATAAAGGGAAGTAATACCACCGTACACACGTCTCCTAGCTGTAAATGAGGATTAACATCTGCTTGGCCAGCACAGGACAGGCAGCAACAAAACGGTGTCATGCAGAAGCAAGGCTGTTAAACTGCTGGAGCCAGAAAGACAAGCACCGAGGCTGAGCCTGTCCTGAGCACCCCAGCTTCTCCACAGCCCCCCTTTATTACTGATAGAGTCATACTACACAGCATACAGCCCATACTCAAGTCTCCCTAAATGCCCTAATAATGGCCCTCCAACCTAGGATCAAAACAGGATCATATACTGTTGGGGTTTCTGATTCACCTTTGATCTAGAAGGGTCCATCTTACAGGTTGAACTGTGTCCCCCAAAAAGATATGTGGAAGTCCTCACCTCCAGGACCTGGACATGCGACCTGATTTGGAGATCACGTCTTCAAGTTAAATACTGCTCCAGATGTGGGACAGATGCCCTATGGAATCAGGGTGGCCCTGAATCCAATGGCTGGTGTCCTGATATGGGGAGAAGAGACAGCCTCAGACACAGAGGGGAGCAGGCTGGGTGAGGAGGGTGGTGGGAGTGGAGCAATGCGGCCATGAGCCAAGGACACCTGGGGCTGCCAGAAGCTGGAGGAGGCCAGGAAGGAGCTTCCCCAGAGCCTCTGCAGGGAGCACGGCCTGATTTCAGACTTTTACCAGAATGTGGGAGAATACATTTCTGTTGCTTTTAAATCACCCTTTTTGTGGTCCCTTGTGACACAGCCCTAGGAGCCTAAGGAGGCCCCCTTGCCTTTTGTGGGCCTCTCATGACACTGGAGTTTTTCAAGCGTCCAGGCCAGCTGCCCTGCAGAGTGCCCCGATACCCCAAAGCCCCGGGCAATGCTGTGCCCTTCTCAGTGTCATACTCGGAGGCCCACGTCCTCAGGGCCTCTCACTCGCACCCTTTTATTGGCTCATCCATCAAGAAGAGCTCCCACTGTTCTCCCTCCTTCTCCCCTCATAATTATCCATTCTCTCACCATTCTCACAACAAACTGTCCCCTCCTAGTTTGGTCAGCAGGGCCCATCCATCAGAGAGTGGATCTTTCTGACCCATCGGTCTCTGATCGCCTCCTTCCTTTCTGGAACGACAAGCTGTTCTAGTCACACGCCATTACTTACCTGGAATCCTCCACTTCTGCAAGGAGCCCTGGCTCCTTCTCATGGGGATTAACAGCATTTAGAAATTGAGAAGTGGGTAGTGGGTGTGCGCATTGCTACCCCCTGGGGTCACTGCCTCCCGGCCCTTCCATGGTTTCAGCTTGTAAATCACCGATGTGCACACACACATGTGCAGTTCTACATCATGACAGAGTATCAATGGCCTCCAACTCCAACCCAACACCTTCTCCCACTCCATGTCATAAGGCCTTCCTCCCGCAGAGAGAACCCTGGTCCCCGATAGTACACATTTACTCATTTGTTCTGTTGCATAACAACAAAAGAAATCCAGAATTATTGCACCAATATCACCGCAAATAATACTGATCTACTGCAAACTTCAAGATTTGTTAGCTGTTCCGTTGGTCCTCAGAATGCATCCTATGAAGAGTATACAATCACTCGCTTCGTGTTTGTGAGGTTCTATCGTCAGGGCAAAGCCCTAGGAGTGAGACTGTGGAGTCAACGGATAAATGCACATGTAATTCTGTTCAATATAAGGAAATTTCCCTCCACAGGGGTCATGCCACTTTGTGCTCCCACCAACCATGCACAGGCGCTGGTTTCCCCACGGGCTCACCCACAGAGCATGGCGGGGTGCTTTTGAATTTTTGCCAATCTGGGAAGTAAGCGATGACATCTCAGAGTGGTTTTAATTTGCATTTTCAATAACCTTCTTCATCTACTGCATTTACTTCCAGCCCTGGGACCATGGCCTTGGTCTGGGACCGCCCTGGTGGGCTCTGCTGAGCTTCCCAGTCGGGGCGGAGGCAGGGGGTGTCCAGCCTCACCCTGCCCACCCTCCCTGGCATGAGCGATGCAAACAAACCATGCTCTAAATGGAATTGGGCTTTGGGTGTCGGGAGAAACCTTAGAAACACACCTTCCTCATTTCTGGAGTAAAAGGGGTCCCT
This sequence comes from Bradypus variegatus, assembly GCA_004027775.1. Lineage (NCBI taxonomy): Eukaryota > Metazoa > Chordata > Mammalia > Pilosa > Bradypodidae > Bradypus > Bradypus variegatus. The sequence goes on along the minus strand of PVKY010000039.1, from coordinate 26,982 downwards.
GTTGCCTTCAATAGGCAATTTCCTGGCCTCTGGCTCCGCAGACTGAGGACACACTGCAGGGTTCCTGCCACCAGGCTGGGCGGGAGGCCGGGGGGTGCTGGCAGGAGGGCGCCTGCACAGGCAGCCATTACTGACTGGGAGCTTTCTCCTTAATCAGCACCTTCACTTCCCAGGCCTGGCTCTTGGACCACAGGCTGATGTCTTTAGGAATTCAGGCAGCAGAAAGATCCGGCATTGTGCCTTCAGCCCTGCCCAACATCCTATGGTCATTAGCTCCTGGTTGATTCCCGTATCTCGTTCCCCTCTGGATCTCCGGGGGCTATGGAGAGTCGTCCCTGCTCATGGGGGACAGTTGGGGGCCCCATCCCTCCCAGACCAGAGCCTGCCCACCTCCACGCTAAGGCTGTCAACAGACAGGCGCTGGGTCTTTAGGACACAGTGGTTAGGAGAGCAGGGGCTGGAGCCAGAATGGCCCAGGGTGCCGATTCCGGCTCTGACACTTAGCAATCGTACGTCCCCGTGCAGCTTCATTCTATCCCTGAGCCTCAACTCCCTCATCGGTAAACTTGGGAAGGCAACAGGCCCCGTCTCACAGGCCTGCTGTGACAATCAAATGGAACCACAGATGCAGAGAGCCTGGCATGCAGTAGCGTCAATAAATGTTAATTCCCTACAAGGCACAGCCCTGTTCTCCACCACAGCTGGCTGACCAAGGACAGCCCCCTCTGCCATGCACTTCACTTACAAGGGAGAAAAGTACCCTGGAGGGCACTGAGCAAACTTGGGGTGCAGCATGGAACTCAGTAAAAAGGCATGGGTGTACTTTTTTTTTTACCTGAAAATTCTTAAGACAATAATAAGAGGGAAGTACTCCTCAGGCCAACCACAACCAGCAATGATGGCCTTGACTTATTTATACCCAGGATGCCATGGACAGTTGCACAGTTTGTGCACTGCACCATAGTGCCTTGTGGGTGAGTTGGGCGGGAATTAAACTTCAGGTGGTGCCCTGCTTATCAAGTCGTGCAGTTTAGTGCAGGGCTGCAAGCTGCCTGCAGGAAGAGGCATCTCTCTGCTAGTCCCTTGTCAAACCCTGCAAGAAGGCTGCAACCCCCTGGAGCAGGGGTCACACCCAGGCACCACTGCCTGCTCACCAGGCCATGGCCGGTGGGGCTGCATTTAACACGAGGGGCCTCTTTTTCTAATCTGTCTACATGGTGGGGGGCCTTTTTCTAATTTGCACAAAGACTCTGTAAGGGCTAGCAGGAATCCCATTAATATCTAAAAATATGCATTTGCAATACACAGATTGGTGATTGGTCCATACTTTATGAGCCAAAGTCTTTTAATGCAGAACTGCCCTGCTGGGTCAAGATTCCATTAAAACCTCTGTTTTGGGAAACAGACAGTAAAAGTGAAGAACCCCACTGAGCACCCAGGGCAGGGATTAGGACAAGGGTCTCAGCCCAGCTCCCAGCAGCTTTCCCCTCCCGGGGGAAGGAATGTCTTCCCTGGCCTCTCAGAGCCCACTGTTCTGCCCCTTCCAGAAACCTGAGCCCACCCCAGAATGCTGTGCGCCACCAAAGCACAGTGGCCACGTGGGTAATGCAGTTGCCTAGATACAGATACATCACCTTGTGGGGTCACGTGCTTTAGTCCAGGCTGGCATGGAAGACATGCAAGCCAGGGGACACGTGCCTCCTCCAGCCGCCCCGCCTCCCTCCCGCGCCTCCCTCAATTCTCCATGCGCAGCCACCATCCCGAAGTGCCACTCCCCTGGTGTCAAGCTGAGGATGCCCTCCATGATTTAACAGCTTCCCATTCCACCTCGCTTACCCGTCTATCACCACACTGGAATGGTTTCTGCACCAGCCCGTGCCTCTCTGTCACGGCAAAGATCATGTCTTGTTCCGGTCCGTAAAGAATGGAGTGGCCTGCAGTGACCTCATAAATCAGGACGCTGAACGGGCAGGCCTGGGACAGGCAGACAAGTCCTGAGTGCACGAAGGATGTGCTCCTGGGCAAAACGTTCAGGTGTGCATGGAGAAGTCTCTCCTCCTCTCCATCGTACCACTGGCACCCAACCTGCACACCTTCCTGCTCGCCACCCTGCCACACGGAACGCCTGCCCGACCCCCATCTGCTGACACAGGTCCCAGCTGCTGGTCGAGGCCCAGTTTATGCCTATTGTCCCAGCATGATTTTAATAGAGACCTCTTTCTCTTGCAAGACTACCCCAGAAAGAACAATAATAAAATGGGGACTTAAGTGTTCTAATCTCTTTCTACGAATCACCTTGTCTAATGCTCACATCCATGGGCCTAGGTGCTACTGTGACCCCCAAGGTACCCAGGAGATCAGAGAGGTTGAGCAACCTGCTCAAGTTCAAGGTCAAGTGGAGGCAGGATTCGAACCCAGGGCACATTACCACTGCCTCCCACCAACTCCCCAGGGCACCCTCCCCAACCTCACCCACCCCAGCCTACAGAGGGCGGTCTTCGTCCCCTCCCAATGGGCCTTCCATGAGGTGGTCTCTGAGCCACCTACTTATTTGGGCTGAACTCCTGAGGATCTAAGATGACGTTGTGGGGTACAAATGGAGCTGCAGTCTGAGGACACAGCAGGGACTTGGGAGACATCTTGTTGAGTGCAGGGTCCAACCAGCTGGGGTTCGCCTCATATTTGTCCTCTCTTTTGGGAGACTGCATAGGGGAGCAGAAAGAGACCGGGCTTGGGGGCCCAAGAGCCCCATCTTTGAGTCCTGAATCTACCACAGCTGGCCATGTGACCTTGGGCAAGTCACATGACCTCTCTAAGCTTCTGTTCGGCACAGAATAAAATGATCTCTTAGACGGTGGGGAGGATGCTGTCGGCTATGTTTGCCTTCCCAGTTGATGGAGCATGGTGGGTGCCTGGTCAAGGATGGCTCCCTTCCATCTTTCATTTCTTTCCTGAGAACTTGGGCTGGACCCAGAGCTGTGGAAGGCTCCTATCTATCTGAGTGTTATCTCCCAGCTACTTGGCTGGAATGGGGAAATCTCCGCTGGCCCTGCTCCAGGGTAATGTGGCAGAGCCAAAGGCCCCCGATTTGGACCACTGCTCTCTGCCCATGTCCCAAATTTTTCACCATGTTTTTCCCTTTTACTCTAACAAACCCTGAACAGCAGCAGAGGCCACATGCCTTGGCACCGCCCCCCCTCCCAGGATGAGTGTGGGAAGTCCGCCCCTGCCCAGGAGAGCCCTCATTCCAGGGCAGCAATGCCACCCCTAGGTGCCCAGTCGTGCGGCAAAAAGCCTCCAGCCTGGACAAACTCCAGCCTGCTCAGAGGCCCCTGGTCGCCAATGTGGAAGTGTGCCAGGAGGCTACTGGCACCCTGGGGGGGATGTGAACTTCTAGAAGAAACCCCACTAGATGGAGAGATATCCAACAAAAGAAAACTGCCTCGAGGGGCTTTGCTGGGGGTATGAAGATCCCAGAAAAGGTGAAAGTGGAGAGGCTGCCTACCAACTCCTCGTCTGAAGCGGTGACAACACTCCCGTCACCATGATCGCACACCTCTGTCGCCCCCATCACGGCAGCCAAGCTGCCAGATGCTTCTGATGATCTGACCCAGATACTCAGCAGAACATCACCAGCCAGCTGATGGTTTCTGCTTTTCCTGTGGACCCAGGGGCCCTGACAGTCCCTGAAGAGTCTCACCCTGATCCGTACCATCGACCTCTGTACCCCCCAACTCCGGAGAAGCTGCTCGCCCACAGGCTCTGGGGCCACAGAGCTCCAGAAGATGTTCAGATTCAGGCCCTGCCAGCGGAGGGTGGTGCCCAAACCAAGAACAGTGGTCTTTGGCAAGAACCAGCCACAGGTGCCAATGGAAAAACAGGCAAGGAAGCCCTCGTGGAGACAGATTTTGCCTAGAACAGAAACTCGGCCCTCGAGGTGCTGACACGGACCTCACGGCAGATGCCAGGGAAGGCGTGCCCCGTCCCAGAGCCTGTGTCATTTCACCCGTACTCAGTGCAGCTTCATCAAGAGCTGCTGCTCATTTGCTCCTGTGAGTGCTCGTCTGTGGCCTGGATCTCAGGGGTGGGCTGGATCTGCGATAGGAGGGTTGGCTGGAGTGTCCTTACGAGTCCCTGTTGGAAAGCACTGTAAGTACCCGTGCTGGGTATGGGAAGAATGCAGGGGGCGAAATCCCTACGTGGGGGTTGGAACCCCAGCCTCTGAGGGTGTGATGCTCGTTGGCTCACAGCCCTGCCCAGGTGAGTGGACAAGAGGGTCTCACCTGGCAGGGAGAAGCAGAACTGCTCCTCGAACAACACTAGTCGGTGTGTGGACATTTAGCCTCTAAGGCAGTTCTCTAAAGCCACAAACCTCGGCAAGTTCTGGCCAAGAAACTGCCCTGGTGTTGGCAGGGTTGGCTGGAGCCAGCTTGCCCACCTGTCCCCTGGGTGCAGCCAGCCTGTTTCGCCCTGGAGGAAGTGGGTCTTCCCCAGTCTGCAGCTCCCTGAACTATGGGCAAGAAAGGGCTGTGCTCTTTCCTTCTCACCACTGATGTCATGGCCCAGGCTGCGCCTCTGCAGGGGCAGCTTCCCCGAATGATGGAGAGGCATGGAGCATGTGCACTCGGGAGGGGGCCTTCCATGGTCCTTCCAGCAGATGTACCACCGGGAGACAAAGGTCAGGTGAATGATGCCGCCCGAGCACTTGGGTCTTCCGGAGACTGGGGTAGAGTGGTGGGCAGCAAGCATGGGTGTGAGCCCTCTCTCGTGCTCCACCCACGTCCCCAGAGCACCCAAACAGCACCTGTGAGCCTGGCAAGCTGCCAGGCTCTACCTACTCCCTCTTCCCCCAGCCCGGAGGACTCCTCAGCAGCCGGAAGGGAGCAGTCTGACAGCTGAACGACTACACACACACACCGAGATGGAATACGCTTCAGACAGTGACCTCAAGTTGCTCCTAGTCTTAAAACCACTGACTCAACACCCACCTCCCCGAGGAAGTGAAGTCCCACAGGCTCCATGGCATTTTCTAGTCCTAGGTTGCCCAGGCATGGGGTGGGAGAAAGAGGGGCTGATGGCACCAGGATGGCCAACGCTCATCTGGATGTGTCTACCTGGTCCCGTCTCCAGGGCAGCCAAGAAACAAAACCAACCGAGACAAGAACCGGAGCCTCCTCTTGGAACTCGGCAGAGGTGGGGACATTGTCTCCTGGGCCACCCACCTCACACCCCGTGTGCTTCTCCTTCTCCTGAGCCAGGGGGTTCTTGCTCAAGACCTCTTTCCTTGGGTGCCACACTCTGCTGGCAAAGCCTGAATCAAAATGCTGCTTCTCTACTTCACTCTGCAGGGTCAGCGGCTCAGGCACATGTCCGGCAGCATCCCCCTTGGTGGGGGCGAGGTTGGTTGGCCCCTGCGGCAGGACAGAGGCCCAGCTGGCGTCACCCCTTGATACACTGTCTTTTTGCCACTTCTGCGGCCATGGAGCAGCTTGGGGCTGCTGTCCGGCTTCCCCCACACAGGTGTTTTGCCCCCCACATTCTGAGCATGCTGCCGTGCCCACAGTGGGAAAGGGAGGTGCTTTATAACAGGGGCGCATGAGAACACTCCATCCAACCCTCCCATGATCCGGATAAGCCCTCAGAGGTCGGGGCAGCCACTGGCCCCTCTGCCCGAGTCACAGGTCCAGCCCACCCCTGAGATCCAGGCCACAGATGATCACTCATTTGAACTGTTAATCACGGAAACAAATGGACAGCAGCTCCTGATGAAGCTGCACAGGGTGCTGGTGAAATGACACAGGTCCAAGTCCAGGCGTGCTTCCCTGGTTCAATCCCACCTCCCAGCAGGCCCCTCCTCCCCCACTGTGTCTTGATCTTCCCATCTGGAAAATGGGGAGAACTTCAGACTCTGCCTCACAGGGCAGCTGGGACATTATTGGATACCTCACAGAAAGCACATACCTACTGCTTCGTATATTAAAACAGTTGCTAAATATATACATTACATTATACTCATGGAGCCATCTGATTTCATCCTGACTCTTCCCAACCAGAGAAACAGCCCCTGAACTAGAATGCTCCTTTCTAAATTGGTCTGAATTTTTAGCTCAAGTGCCAAGAAGTGCCTCGTCTCCTTCTGTCCCCCACGGCAGGCTCTGGCTCACGGCCTGTCCGGCTCGCCTGTCAGCAGCGTCTGTCTTGCAGAAGGCCATGTGGTCAGAGCTATTTAAAGGGCCAGGCTGGGAGCCGAGGCCACGGCACATCCTTGCTGGTTCCTGGAACATGAGCCCGGGAGCCCCAGTGCATGGGCCCCTCGACAGGACGCGGCCCCCTCTGTGAACTATTAAGTCCCATCCACAGGCAAAGCTGGAGGCAGTCTAGGGGATGAGGCTTGTGGGGTTTTGAAATGCTCCTCACCCCAAAACTCCTCACCAATCCAGCGACTGCAGGGCCTGATACTATAGAATCAGGAGACCACCAGCCAGAGGCAACTTGCTCCTTTTCAAGGTCCCCAATCCCACCACTGAACACCTCAAGGGCATCTTTACAGTGGGCCCAGGCACGTCTACCCCTCCCCAGGAGAGGCACTGCTGCAGGGCTCCCGTCTCCCAGATTACACGTCCTCAGGTCTCCTCGTTTCTCATAAGATGGAAATTCCGGACCTTCTCAGAAAGGAGGCTGGCTGGGGAAAGCCTTTGGCTCTGAGGCCCGTGAATGGGAATATCCAGTGGTCCCAGCCACACACCCTCCCCCACTTTGCACAGCGAGGACAGACTCTGCTCTTGCCTGGGGCTTGGGCAGAACCTTGGGAGACCCACAGGTAACAAGGGTAGCCTCACCAGGGCTTTGCAGAAGCTGTTCCCTCTGCTCCAAATGCTCTTCCAGCAGCCATGCACCTGCTCTGCTCCTTCCCTCCAACGTCACCTCGGGGAGGGTCCCCTGACCCCCCATTCCCAGGACTCCCGATCCACCTTACCCATCTCTTTTAAAAGTTTTATTAAGGCAAAACTGACACATGATAAACTATGTATTTAATGTGTACCATTTGCTATGCTGACATATGTATACACCTGGGAAACCATCACCACAATAAGCCAGTGGTCATATTCATCACCCCCCAAAGTTTCCCCGTGCTTTTTAGAAGGCCTCTACCCTGCCATGACCCTGTCTCCCAGGCAAACAACGATCTTCTGTCCTATAGATTAGTTTGCAGCTTCTGAAGTTTTATACTTTTTTTTGTTTTTGAGCCTTGGTCCCCCAGCATGATTATTTCGAGATTCATCCACACTGCTGCACTGTTATCAGTAGTTCGTTGCTTTACTGAGGATTCATATTCTGCTGTAGGATGGGCCAGTTTCTTTATCCATCCATCTGTCAATGGACATTTGGGTTGTTTCCAGTTCAAGGCTATTACAAATAAGCCTGCTATAAACATTTCGGTACAAGTCTTTGCACAGACAAACGTCAGGCAGCAAAGTAACTGGCACAATCTCCTAGAAACGTAAGCTCCAGGAGAAATGGGTCTTTCCCTAGTTTGTTTGTGAATCTACTCCAAGATCCTAGAATGATGGCTGGCAAATAGTAGGAACTCAACAAGTGGGGTTCGAGGAAAGACTTTTTATCAACACCAAAAAGATTTCTGCGGATCAAAATCTAACCCTGGTGATGCGGTTAAGCGATCTGCGTCAGGCAAGCGACTTCAGATCCTGGTGCTGTGACATACATGCTGTATGACTCTCTGGGAGCCTCAGTTTCCCCATCTGTAAAGTTAGGCTGACTCCGCCTGCACTGTAGGGTGGTGGTGAGGTGCTCGTGAAGGTGATGTATGTGGGAGGCTAAGGATGGGGCTGGCCCTGGGAGGGGCTCCGGAAGGTTCACTAAATCTGAGTGAATTGCACAGCCCCTGCTCCCCTGGGCTTCAGGCCCACAAAGCCCTACTTCCTTCTTTCCTGACCCACCAGCAGCAGGGGCAGCTCTTCAGAGGAAGCTCATCCCCCTTCCCAACTCCCCCAGGTCCTTCTCTGAGGCCAGGACAGCATTCCCGGGGGCAGGGAGAATCAGGACCGAGGGCCCTGTCAGACCTGACCCCGTGCCCACAGCCACCTTGGGCCAGCATGTCATCCAGCCAGGCTTGTTCCCGTGCCCACAGCCACCTTGGGCCAGCATGTCATCCAGCCAGGCTTGTTCCTATGTCCACAACCACCTTGGGCCAGTGCGTCACCCAGCCAGGTTCAGCCATTCCAGAGCGAGTGCCCTGGATCACCTGGGGCCACCTCGGAAGACAACCCCTCCCTGGCTTGTACCAAAGCTCTTCTCCCAGAATGAAGAAGAGTGTGGCTTTACTTTTCCTACCACAGCTTCAGTGCTACGTCCTGACCCCGTCACAGCAAGGTGTGCTCGGAGGACCAGCTCGATGACAGGAGGCCACGGCTCCAGACAGAATTTAATGGGTTCCCAGGTAAGGTGTTTTAAAGGCAGCCTGAGAGTCTGGCTTTTCTCACATCGAGTTCTGTTCTCCTCCTTTCCATGGGACCAGCCTCTGACCCATCCCTGGGCAGGGAGAAGGGATTAATCAAAGAGAGAGGCTCAGGGCTGTGGGCCTTGCTCACAACTTTAAATAGTGTCTCAGTTGCAGCTGAGCTCACTGGCATCTCCTGGGACTGGAGGGCGTTTGCAGAACTGCAGAGGAAAGAGGACGGGATTGGGTGGGGTGGGGAGAAAAGCTTCTGGCTCAGGGCAACAAGACCAATCTGACGCCTTTACTCCCTGGCACAATTTCCAGAGCAAAGACTGGGAATGAATCAACAGGTGGCTCTTGTCCCTCGAGGGGCCTCTGAATGACACCCAAGGTCAACGTGCGTCCAAAGCCAGATCTGCCTGCTCTTTTCCTGTTTTTGGTCCCTTCTCCTTTATTGCTATAACTATCCCAGAGACCCTTAGGATCAAAGAATTGTCTGTGAAATATGTGCTACAAACAGAGGTTTGGAAAGTAGACTCGCTGGGAAGCAAGTCTTAGCTCTGGAATCTACTAGCTGGGAGGCCTTAGAAAAATTCTGTAACCTCTCTCATCTCCATTTTACAGATGGGGAAACTGAGGCTAACAGACCATACCCATTGTTGGAAGGATCAATAAGCACATGCAGGCAAAGCCGGTAGGAGGCTGCCGGGCATGTTCTAGGGCTTAAATTAAAGTAGGCTGCAATGACATTCCTTAAGAGCCACGTGTGTCTTCCAGCTCGGTCACCCCCACTATACAATGGGCGTAAAGTTTATCCCACAGGGAAGAATGGCTTTGGTAAATGCTTCTCAAACAAGTATTGGATACGTACAGAGGGAGAAACAGAGGGTGTCTACATATTTTCAGACAAACCAGCTTTTTGGTTTTCTCAGGATAACTGGAAGATTTCCACGCTTAGAGTGTTAATACATAGTGGGACCTACAAAGAATTTTATTCAAAGCACCCACGCAGATGCTGGAAGCCCACTTGTTACAGCAGGAGGCTGCAGACAGGACGCTGGCGGGGGCAGGCAGGAAGGGTGACGGGCAGGGGTGCCTGGGGGTGGGGCCGGGGGAGTTGGACCACTGGTCTTCCAACTCATAGAGTCAAGAACTCAGTGCTGAAAGCCCCAAATGAGGACATCAGTCACTTACATACAAAAGCCTATCACGTGAAAAGCAAATGGGACGAAATTTCTTCAATTTGTTAACCATCAGAACCCCAAACATGAGTGTTGGTTCTAGAAACAATTCTATTTAAATCACACCCATGGTGGGTGGTTCTGGTTGCCAATGACCCCACCTCCTGTACCTCTTTGGGAGTCCCCACCTGCATGATGCCAGGCTTGGTCACGTGACTTGCTTTGGCCAATGGGGCATCAGCACCCAGGATGTGAGACCTGGCTTAAAAAGCACTTGTGAAATGCACAGTGGTGATCTAAGATGCTAAAATAGGGGAAACTGGGTGAGGGGTGTATGGAAACTTGGTACTGTCTTTGCAACTTTACTGCAAGTCGCAAACTACTCTAAAATACAAAGTTTATTACTAAAAAAAGTACTTGTGCACTGGGGCATGTGTCCTTCTCTGGAGACCTGTTGCTGTGCGAAGAAGCCTCCTGGACACACATGGCCCAGCCAACAGCTGCAACACAGCAGCAAAGACTCTGGGTACTTATTCTACTTGAGCATGAATTATTTTCAACTGGATCAGAATTGCAGTCTAAGAAGCCTTCCAGGGAGATCTGTCAACAGTATTCAAAAGCAGTTGTATCAAGGAGATGTTCTAAAGTTAAAACTCTCTGGAAACTTCCACCAAGTTCTGGGATTGGCCAGCTAATAGTGTTCCTCATCGGGGTTGTGGGGCAGGGGCGTTGGCCCGGAGTGGGCCCCCTGTACAGCCCCGAAGGGCACCAGGCTACATCTGAGTGCCTAAGAAAGGGTGGTGGCTTCATGTACATGAAATATCAAAGAAGGTATATAAATTCAAACCAGGGCAATATCTGCCCAGAGGATAAACAGCTCTTCGATGGAAGGAACAAGAGGAAAAATGGAATGCAGATGTGGGAAGGAAACAGGAAACATCAAGTGCTTTTTAAACCCACATGGCCCTGTGGTGAGAAGGACTTACATACAAGAAAGCAGGAGGGCAGAGCCGTCCTGGCATCGATGGCACATCATTCTATCCCACAGCCACTTGAGCCACCTACCAGCCCACTGTCTGCAGGCCTGTTCCACTTGCAAAGGCAGCCAGGGCATGGCTGCACCTTCTGGGAGCTTTAAGGACAATGCTTTTTCCTTAGACTGAAGACATTCTCTGCAGGCCGGAAACCCTGGAAGCAGGGGTATATGTTGCCCATTTAAAAAACATTACTCAACCAACGTGCACTGACTGTGTTCTGGTTCTCAGACATGTCACCAGGTTCTGGGTCCTATATGCCTTTGAATTCTCTGAGCCACAGGCATAGATGCTGGTGCAGGGACATCCTCATGAGATGTTTATTGAATGAACAATTCAGTTAAGTCCTGCTCCCTTCCAAGAGCTCAGTCTAGAGCAGTGTCTTACTCTGAGGCAAAGAAAAGGCCCCACCAGGCCTCATTCCTTCTGCCAAAGAGAGGAAACTAAGGCATTGTTTCTTCTCCTCTCGGCTCCAGGAGCATCCGCTTTGTTCTGCTCATGAGGCCAGCCCTGTGCTGGGTGCTGGGCCCTGGGGGAGCCCGGCAAGGAAAGACACCCTGCATTTTGCACCCAGTCCTGAGAGAGGTCAGCATCTAGGGCTGCGACAGTCCCAGGGAGGAGGGCCCCCGTTGGCTTGTGGAAGCTGCAGTAACAGATCGCTGCAAGGTTAGAGGCTCATAACAGCACAAATTGTTATCTTAGAGTTCTCTACGTCCAATGCCTGACACCGGTCTCACTGCATAAAGTCAAGGTGTCGGCAGGGCTGTGTTCCTTCTGAAAATTCTAGGGGCAAATCTGTTTCCTTGCTTTTCTAAAATTCTAGCAGCTGCCCATGTGCCTTGGCTTGTGGCAACTTCCTCCATCTTCAAGGCCAATAGTGGGGGCTGGCGTCCTTCTCACACAGAATCTCTCTTCTGCTTCTCGCATCACAGCTCCTTCTCTGCCTCTTCTGCCTCCTTCTTCACTCATAAGGTAACACAGGATCATCTCTTTCCAGGTCTGCTGCTTAGCAACCTTAGCCCCATCTGCAGCTATCATCCCCCCTTGCCATGGAACCTAACATTCACAGGAGCAGGACATCTTTGAGGGAAGGCTGGGGTGGGGTGGGTATGACAGGTGTTATTCTGCCTACTGGGGAGGAAGTTTCCTAGAGGAGGTGGAGCCTGAAACTGCACTTGGAGAGTGACCATTAGGAGGCTGGGGAGAAGGGAGAACAAATGCAAAGACCCTGGGGGGAGAGAGAGGAGAGGGCATGGCAGCCACGTCCGGGAACCACACACATCCACCTACGAGGGGGAAGAGACGAGGCTGGCTGCAAAGGTAGGCAGAGGGCGGAAAATGGAAACGTGGACAATCCCAAACACTGGAATTCTCTTGCTGCCTCCTGCTCAAAACATTCATGGCCACTAAACTTCTGGGTGTGGCCCTCGAGGCTCGCCATGACCATCTCCCACCATGGCCCCTACTGCAAAGCCTCAAAATGGGGTGCTCCCCCACCCCCCACCCCCCACAGCCTGGGGCTCTTGCCTGTGCTCAGGCTATTTTCCCTGCAGTAATACCCTCTCTCAATCCCCACCGGGGTCTCCTAAAGGCTGCAAAGCCACATGCTTAGGTTTGAATGCTGGTTGGAGCTGTGTGCTGCCAGGCACGTTTATTTCACCTCTCAGTACCTGTCCCCTCATCTATAAAATGAGGACATAGCAATTTCCATCTCATAGGGTTGCTGTGAGGGGTGAACAAGTTAACGTCCTACAGTGGGTGGCACGTAAATAATACTCAGAAAATGCTGTCACTACCTGATACTAGTATCGTTGCAGGGGGTTCATGAAGAAAACTATTCTCATAATAATGCCATGATGCTATTTGCCTTTTTCACTATTAGTATTGGTGTTATTGGTGCAAAAGCAATGGCGGGTGACATGCTAACAGTTTAGCACAAATCGAGCCATCGGTACCAAACTATATTAGTGATTATTATATTCTTTACCACCATGACTTGCAGTTTCAAAAAAAAAAAAAGCAGTATTACTTAAGAATGTCCTCGATGAAGCTGTAAGTTAATTTTATTAAATCCTGATTCCTGCATACAAGCCTTTTAATAAAATGGGAAGTAGCTTAAAGCTCTTTTGTTGCCGACCAAAGTACTGCCTGGAGGAAAGCATTTGCGCTACTGTTTGAATTCAAGCTATAACAGCCTTTTTGTATTTTATTTTTTCCATAGAATACCATTTCTGTATTCTGTACAGAAAGAACAGACTGACAGACAAGCTATGGATCCAGCATACATTTTCTTGAAACCAAACTAAGTGAGCTTGTTGCTTTGAAGGAAAACAACTGACAGTATTTGTTGCCGATAATGAAACTTGAACTTTCAAGCAAAAATTAGCATTTTGGCAAACTTATATCTGCCACTGTGGCTTTGAAAGCTTCCCCAGTACTTAAAGACTTTTTTGATGAGATTGGTAGTGATGTTAACAGATGTGACTTTTTGACATTGGATAATGAAATGTATCAACGTTTGAAAGGTTTGCATCGTTCAGCAAACAGGTATTTTCCAAGTGATCCATAGAGGATGTTAAAAAAATCATGTGGGTAAAAGATCCATTCAAAATACAAATTAGACCTATGGATTTTAATATAACAGTGTACAAAAAATTCTTGGGATAAAATTTCAGATGCCACACTGCAACCAACCTTTAAGAAACTGCCACTTGTTGAATTTTGGTGAGCTATTGAAAAAGAATATCTATAATTATTTAATGAGGCAATTAATGTACTCCTCCCTTTTCCAACTACATATCTGGTGCTAGGTTTTCACCAAAACAACAAATCATAACAGATTGTCTCAAGGAGCAGATACGAGAATTCACCTATCTCCTATGAAGCCGGATGTTAAAGAGCTTTGCAAAAATGTAAAACCAAGCACTCTTCTTACTCAACTCTTTTAGTCTGGGAAAATAAAGTCATTTTTTCATAAAATATTTTATGTTACCTTGTAATGGGTTTATTATTATTACTTCAAAATAGTTTTTAAGATTGAGACAATTTTTCAGTTTTAATTCTAAAACTGACAAATACTGATAGTTGTAAACCACAGAATCAAAAGCTCTTTGGGGTCCTCAATTTGGGATCCCGAGGCCAAAAGTTTGAGAAATGCTGTCCTGAGAAAAGAAACATTTACATGCACAAATCTTTATTGTAGAGTTATATAATGGCAAGACAAGAAAGGAAAGAAGTGGAAACAGCTTAAACGTCCAATAATAGGGAAATGGCTAAATAAATTATGGTACCTCCATTTGGTAGAACATTATGTAGTCATTAAAAATTATGTTTTCAAAGAGTATTTATCATTGTGGGAAAATGTTCAACACACTCAACGTGCCGTTAAGTGATTTAAAATAGGAAGAAGCATATTCTCATTACTGTTTTTGTAACGCCTTGATTCCCAAAGAAATCAATGAAATTGAGGGGGCCCTAGGAAATCAACAGACACACCAACGGGGTCCCAAAAACTATGAGCTCACCACGGGTAGGACAGGGTGGGCTTACACATAAGATGATCCCATTCTTTCTCAAACAATCATTAAGGGCTTCTGCCCTGAAAGACACAGACAAGAGAGCAAATTCTAAGTCAAACATTCTTGCATTCATCCCCAAAGAAACAAAGGGAACATTTAAAGCCCATCTTCCCCAAACTTGATTCTTCTCATTGCTTTGCTGTTGGAAACAAGGACTGATGGTTTGGGTGCTTTCTTGAGTTCCTAATCTTCTCACATGCTGGAAAATTCAGGTCTCATTCAACCCCTAACCATAGATGGAGGGGAGGAGGTGTCTGTCAGCATGGAAGTCTTAGGGTGGTTTTGCTTTTTCCTACAACATGGACACTGGTTGTTAACAAGTGTCGCCCAACATCTGCTGCCTGCTTTGCTTGTGCATTTATCTTCATTCTCCTCATTATGGGCATATAAATCCCTTTTCACGTCCCAGCTTCCTTTTGCCCACATCTGTCTGCAATTTGGTCACCACATGTTGTGGGTGGTGAGGAAGCATCTCCTGACTTTGCAGAGCTCCATTCAGGATGCTTGAGGGCTGTCGAAGGTGCCCACCTCACTGCTTTGAGAGGATGTGGCCACCTTGGGCTAGGAGAGCTCAGGGGGTCTCAGGTCTGTGCAACCTTAATGGGCATCAGGTGACCATTACCTCCAGGCAGATGGAGGACACTGCCACGGGCCTTTTCATCTGATGATCACTAAGGAATTTTACCAACTGAGTAGTAGGTTCTGGGCTAAGCACTTTATATTTAAGTAACTACCTATTATGTATGTAACTACTAGATAATAACTACCATTATTGTCCCCTGTTATAAGAAAACCAGGTATTATTATAAACCTCAGCAAAGGAAATCATGGTTCAGAGAAGTTAAGGAATTTGCCTAAGGTCACACAGCTAGGAAGCAGTGGAGCTGGAATTCAAACCTAGCTCCGACTCTGGAGTCTGCTGTTCTGGTTACAGAGCGAGGACGGCCTCCGTCTCTCTTTTCCCAAGAACCACCCAGAGGGAAGATGAGGAATGTGGGGGCAATGAAAGTCGCTGACTGACTCTGCTGCTAATTAGCTCTGTAACCTTGACCAAGTTACTCTAACCGTCCTGAGCCTCACTCAGGTGTCCGCATTTGCGAAAGGGGGCTAATGGCTTCTATCAGGGTTGGGATGAGCCCCAGATAAAGTGCTCAGAACTGGGGTGGAAAAAGTAGGTGCTCAATAAAGCCATCCTTCAATAATACCAACAAAAGTCCTTACTGATTAGATTATTATTCCTATAAAGGAGCCGCATCATCAGGCAGATCTTCAGGTCCCCAGGCCAGGCCGAAGACCTCTGATGGCAGATGACGAGAGGCCTGGTGTGGCCGGGTGCCTTGAGGGCTAAATGGAGAAGAAGCCACGTTATGGCAGTGGACATCTCTCACTGTGCAGGAACTGTGCCACTCCCTTCAAAGTCCCGGCCTCGTTTACTTCTCATGGCCTCCCGGGAAGCCACCGGCACTGTCCCCATCACTCAGATCAGGAAACTGGCGTCTGGGGAGTACGGATTGTGTGCTCCAAGGCCCTGGAGCTGGGAAGTGATGCATAAATGAGCTTCTGGGCCCAGGAATAGAAAAGAGTGGGGAGAGGTTTTCCTCTTCCTCCCAGGTCCAGAGGGGCGAATGTGGGGGAGAATCCTTTCCCTGGCCAAGGACATGGACCACTGGCCGCTCTGTCTCTGGAGTAAATACTGGAAAAGGTGGTGGCTGCCTCCTGAGGCAGACTCTCCACATGAAGCTTAGCAAGACCAAGAGACTTGGGTCTCCCGCCATGGGGCTCTGGGTCCTGGGAAGGGGTGGGGCTGCCCCGAGGCTCCTGGAGGCCAGGAGGCTGGGCGCTCAGACGGCCTGAACTACTGGATGGTCGTGGAGAGAAAGAGCCATGTGTGCTTGGCAAAATGGCTTCCCGGTCATGCCAACGTCAGCTGGGCCATGGCACCCTCTGCCTGTCCACTACAGCTTGAAGAGGCCACACAGAACAGTGTCTCAGTGACCCTCACGGAATCAAAACCCCCACAGGAGAGGGTCAATCTGCCTTTGAAAGGAACATACGTTGCTCAGAAGTTTTATCAGCAGTGCTGTCACTCTGGGCAAGGGCTTACCCACAGTGACCATTTCCCAGGCTCCTGGGGGTTGCTTAATTGGGCCCTGGACGGTCAGCCTGGTTAGCCAGACAGCATCTGTATTCTGCTGCCCACATCATGCCTCTGGGCATAACAGAGCCAGCTAACTGTCCGGCAAAATCCCTCCTCCCCTTCCCCTGCAGCTAGAGCTGAAGCTGGGATATGACCGGCCCTCTAGGAACTACATTTCCTAGCACCCACTGAAGCTAGGCAGGGCCATGTCTCCAAGATCCTGCCAAGAGATATCTCTGCCCTCCAGTTTCAGCTCCTTCCTGGGGTCTCTCATGGCTCAAGGGGAGAAGAGAGCCCCACCAGTCTGAAATGCTCACCTGGAGATGGCTATAGGGTTGAGAAACAAATTCTCAGATTCTTTAGGCCACTGTTTTGGGGTCTCTCTGTTATAGCAGCCTGGTACCCACCTAACTAATAAACTCGCTTTGGCTTCAAAGGGAAGTTTTCAAAGAACATTCACTGTTACAGTAATGGAAAGGGAAAAGCAAGCTGTAGAGTGATATTGTCAGTTTTTATTTCCTCCCAGGAGAATCAAAGAAAGTAAAGGAGTTCAAGAGAATCAACACAGACCTCAAAGACTATTTTCTCTCCAAATGTTTATGCCTGAGTTCTCCAAACACCAGGGAGCCAGGTTATGGGTGACCTGACTTCCAACCTTACTCAAATGCCCTTTTGACACTCCCCCCACCCCCGGCCTCGCAGAGTGTTGGCATGTTGCCTTCTAGGACGGATATGAGATGCTGGTGCCCCGTGTCAGCCCCAAGGAAAAAGGCGGAACTGTTGGGTCTATCAATTTCCTCATTTCCTAAAGCAATTCCTGACTGCAGACACAGGGGCCACAGGTGGTTATGGGTCCGGGGTCCATCTCATCAACAGCCCACCTGGCACCTTCCGGCTCCCCACCCCCAACCCTTGGGCCCAGAGCCGGATGCTGCACTTCTTAGCGGGAATCTCCCCAGGACCAAGCAATGTGAGAAGAGGCCTGAGCCCTTCCTGGGGAAGCCACCAGGGTGAGCAAGAGTGAAGTGGCCTCAGCAGAGAAACCGGCACATCCACAGTGGCGCGGCGGGGAGACGTGTGGAAGGCCTGCGACAGTGCTGGGAAAGGGGAGGACCATTTGTCAGGTCAGCCCCCTGGCTCGGTGGAGATGTGAGGAGCCACCTCCATTCATGCCTCGAGTCCAAACTCGATGAGCACCATTTGGTGTCACAACCGGTAGAGAGGACAGCATCTGCACCCCACCCTACAGGATGGAGAATTGTGGCCAAAGAAGGGACAGGGGCAGCTTTGGCTGGGGTCCACGCCACTGCCCCTGCAGAGGTGGGACCCCGGGCCCTCAGCCCTCCTGTGGCAAGCCGGAGCCCCAGGCAAAGGGAGGGGACTGCCACTGCCTCGTCACTCACCCTGCAAAGCTTCTTTGGCTCTGGCTAGCTCCTGCTCCTTCTGGGCCAGCTGGACCCTGAGCTCTGTGGCCGAGAGAATCTCGGAGGACTTGCCGCCCTGTGACTCCTCCAGGTCTTTCGTCAACATCTCCTTCATCTGCCGGAGAAGATGAACTTCTTCTTGGAGCCGGGACACCTCTTCCCGCAGCAGCACTGGAGGAAAAGGGCACAAAGTTAGAGGAAAGGAGTGCTGTGTCCACTGCTAACATTTTCTGGGGGCAGTTTGAAGGTGCTTTGGCTTTTCCTGTCTGCTTTCCTACATGTGGGAAGGAAGAAAACCCCAGAAGCCACGGCCTCATTGCACAGACACAGACCTGGGTGCAGGACTCTCATCAGCCTGCAGTGTGCCTGGGGAGACGCGCTCTCCTGGGCCCTGTGGCTGCTGCACTGCACTGACAGTGGCCACTCCAATGGCTGATGGTCTCCTCCCCTGCAAAGGGCTTGGGGAGGGACTGTGGGAGCAGGAGGAGACACAGGACAAGGCGCTGGCAGGAGTTAGCGTTCAAACCACGAGGCAGCAGCAGGCCAACCTAATGTCTGTGTGCTTCATCTCATTTAATGCTCACAAACCCCTCCTGAAGCAGGGACCCCCATAACCCCCATTTTACAGGTTAGAAAATCGAGGTTTGGAGAGATTAAGTAACTCTGAAGTTATGAAGTTAGCAGGTAGCACAGCTGGGGTTTGCACCCAGGCCTGGTTGACTCTAGACCCTGAGCTCCCAGTTCATGATGGATAAACAGCCCTTAGCAACAGCCCTAAAAAGTCACGCTCAACATGTCGCAAGGGATGTCATTTTTAGGAGACCAGAACAGTTCAGAAATGTGGCTCCTGCCTTCACAGTTGACCGTGCTGCAGGAACGTGCGTGATGAGCAGTGACGTTGAGAACGCCGCGGGCAGGTTTCCACAGCCCCACTGGAAGTCCGAGGGCTGAGGCAGAGGTGGCCCTCAGGCCCGGGGCGCTTTGCACGGCACCAGCAGGTGTGGCTTCATCCCAGAAAAGTGTCCCCTTGGAGGTGTCCACAGACCATCACAGACTCACTGGCCAAATGGACATAGCCACACCCAGGTTTGCTCACCTGGGCAGCCGGACGGTGCCGGGGCAGGCCTAGGGGACACGAGAGGCAAAGCAGCCGCAATCACCGGCTCTGCCAATTAGGGATCTGGACGATGGGGCTGCGCATACCTCTGTGATGATAACTCCAAACCCAAAAAGTCAACAAACCCGCGCCGGGATGCTACTCACTTAAGAGACCCATTAAAGAACATTCTGGACCATTTGCTAGAGCAGGACCCAGAGCCTCTGCGTCCATCTACTTTGCTGAATCAGTCTCTCACCCTCTCCCTGTCTCCTCCCTCCATCTCCGCAACATGCCCAAGCTCTTTCCAGCTTCAGGGCCTTTGCCCCGGCAGAGCCCTCGGCCTGGAGCACCCAGCTCTCCCCGTGGCTGCCCCAATGTCACCTCCTCGGAGGTCTTTTCTAACCTCCTTGCCCGAGGCTGCCTCGCCATTCCTGGTCAATCTCCAGTTGATCTTCCTCATTACCCTTATCGCTCCCTAAAGTGACCTGTTTGTCTCTCTGTCTCTTTCCCCAGCTAGGCGTCAGCTCCGCAAGCAGGGGAACTATTTGTGCTCACCAGTGCGTATGGTGGAAGCACGCTATGCTCGGGACCTGCCCTCTGTCCCCTGCTCCCACCTTCTCTGTAGCCTTCAGCACCCCCTGATCAACCACTGTGTTTTTGTTTACCAGATGCCACCCTTGGATAGACTGTGAGACCCATGATGGCGTGGAGTTGACTCTGTTTTGTTCACGGCTGTGAACATCTGGCCCCTGGGAAGCATGGGGCTGGGGTGGGGGGTGGGGGGTTGGGGTGGGCAGGGGGAGCGCGGCATCCTGGCAGGCCGTCTCGTTCCCAGCCCAGGTGGCTGCCCACCCCCACCTCTCGTTCCACCTCCCATTTTGTCTCAGTGACGGAGGCTTGGGAGGGACAAGGACAGTCCCAGCCAGATGCTTGCAACATGAGAGCAAAGAGCATCCCTGCTGCCAAGAGGGGCCATGCACCACCTTGGGGTCTGGGGTGCAGACCTCCCTGGGAAGGTTACAGAAGGGGAGTGGCTGCGGCACTGCTTTGAGTCACCGGTCTCCAGCCTGGCTCCCTGTCTGACCAGGTGTGTCCTCGTGAGCTAGTCCTTCCCCTCTAAGCCTCAGAGAGCCCATCTGTAAAACGGGTCTAACCCTCATCTGGCTGTGAGGCTCCCATGAGACATGAGAGGTAGAACTCCTTATGCAGGGCCTGGTACCCAGAAAGTGCTCCACGTATGTGGAAGTGCTCCTTGTACAAGGAAAGTGCTCCACATACGTGGAAGAGGCTGGTACATGGGACATGCACAGGATATGCTCAATGTACACAGGAAGTGCCTGGTATCTGGATGGGATCCATATACACAAGAAGTGCTCCATGTACACGAGAAGTGCTCCACGTACGTGGAAGTGCCTGGTACATGGGACATACATAGAATGTGCTCAAGGTATGCCCAAAGTGCCTGGTACACGGGATGTGCTCTATGTATGTGGGAAGTGTCTGGTACACAGGAAGTGCTCGACATATGCAGGAAGTGCTCAATGTTTGGTGGCCACCTTTCCCCCAAATCTCCACTGCAGCTACCTGTCAGCATTCTCTAAGGCGCTGCAGCCTCTTGCTAACCTGGCATGGAGGCCGAGCAGGGTACAGCCAGGTCGAGGGGGCAGGGGCAGGCTGAGGACAGGGGGCCCCTCCATCACCTGTGTCCTTGGGGAAAGGGGCCCTTGACTCCGGCCTACTCCTTTGCTCACTTCCCATCACCTCCTCTGTGGCCCCTGGGTTGAGCGGCACCTGTCAGGCTGGGTCTCGCTCAGCCACCTTTCTGCCCCCTGTTGCCACCATGACCTCAAGTCCACTCTCCCCATAGAAGCCAGAGGCCCCCTGGAAATTCAAGGCACATTATCTTACCGCCACGCTGAAACCCTCCCCGGCTGCCTGTCTTATTTGCAATAGAATCTGAATGTTTTCTCTGCCCCCGCCAGCTTCTTCAGTGTGCCTTCCATCTGCCTCAGGGGTCCCCTCAATCCACCCAGGCTTCTTTCTGTTCTAGAAGGTGCCAGACCCACCCCACCTCAGGACCTTTAAAAAGCCAGTCGGGTCTCAGCCCCACTATCACCTCCTCAGAGACCTAAATTGGCCCCTACTCCCGTCCCATCTTGACAGCACATAACACAAACTGGAAAAACTCCTGTTTTATTTGCAGGCTCATTCGTTTGCCATCTGTGTCCTCAGGAACGCCGCTCCCTGAGGGCAGGGCCTGCCGTGCTGCACCATCTTGCTCACCGACACGCCAGGAGCGCTGGCAGCAGAGGACAGTGCCTCCCAGGTACCCAGGAATGTTTTTTGTGGCACTATGTCCATCTGTCCATCCACCCCTCCACCCAACAAGCATTTATGGGTGCCTGCACCGTGCCAGATGCTGTTCCGGGCTCCGGGGACCCGAGAATGCCTCAGACAGGCCCCAGCCTCAGGTTGGTGCTCACAGACCCCACCACGAACGTGATCTGAGGACCCCCGAGCCTGGCATTCGGTGCAGGGTGGGGGGACAGGCTGTCTGAAAGTGAGGGCCGGGCTGCTTGGCCGTCGATCGACTCAAGTGCAGGCTGGAAACTGTCCAAGTCTCTTAGCAAAACTGCAAAGTGGGAGGTTTGCTGGTGGGGCCTCTCCCCCACTCATTCCAGGCAAACATGTGTTGGCTGCCTCTGCCCAGGCCCGGCAGGGTGTCCAGAAAGGAGAAGGGAACACCCTCAGCCTCAGGAAGCCTCCGGCTGGGTAGGGGCAGTAGCACAGCAAGGATAATACAAAGGAGGGGCTGCATCTTCCCGGAACTCTCCGACATCCTCAAGGGGACAGCGGCGTTTGGGGTGGGCCTCGGAAGGCGGGGATTGGAGGGAGTGGGAAGCAGAGGAGACAGCAGGAGAAAGGCAGGGAGGCTGGGAAGGCAGAGGCCCCAGGCAACCAGTGAAGCAAGAGGAGGTGAGGGAAGGCAGGAGGAGGGCTGAGGAGGAAGCCTGGGGTCAGATCACAAAAGGCCTTAGCCTTGTCTTCCCTTGTGCCCCAGGCCTGGCTCGCCAGCTCTAGCAGTACCCAAGCCACTGGAATTCTCATTCTGGCTCCCCTTTGTCAGTCTTCCCCAGGGCTCATTTCCACTCAGGCATCACAAAGACTAGTTCATAATAAAGTGTGAGTGACTGCTACCCCCCCCCCACTTACGTCGACATAGGCAGGGAGAAGACAGGCTTGATTTGGGGTTTTATGTTTTTTGGGGGATTGACTTCTGGGTCTTCCTCAAACTGCCTTGGGGAAGTCACCACGGTTGTTTGCTGTGTCTATGAAGAAGGCATGGGCCCCAAAGAACCTGGCTTTGAACCCAGGGTGAACAGCGCTGCATTGTGACTTTGGACAAGTCCCATCATTTCTCTGGGTCTCAGCTGTCATGTAGGCTGCACGGGGACAATGCCACCCTTCTAGGGTTGCCAGATTTAGCAAAACAAACACAACAAAAAAACAAAAAATGAAGTAAAGGGCAGTTAGATTTGAATTTCAGATACTTAGTTATAATAAAAAAATCTTCTGTCATTCATCCAAAATTCAATTTTAACTGGACGTCCTGTGTTTTACCTGGCAACCCTCTTCTCATCCCACAGGGACTCTAGCACAACAAAAGGGGAGAGGGAGGTGATTCAGGCACAGTCTCCTTGGTGCCCCTGTGCTTAGCCGAAAGCAGACAATAGAGGGGCTGGGTGCCAGCCTGTACCCTCCTGGAAAGGCCTGTTTTCCTCTTGGCTATCTGTGGTCAAGACAGGTTTTTCCTGAACTCACCTTCCTAACAGGTGTACCTGATATCTAGGCCCCACCCCTTGGAGTTGGGCCCTGACCAAGTGGGATCCGAGCCGGGAGGCGGGACACCAGGTGCATCAACTGCAAAACAGCCAGTTTTAGGAGACCAGAACAAAAAACAGAAAAAACAACAGAAAGAGAGGCATACCCAAGCATCCTAACTGCACCTGTCCAGACCAGGTGTGCAAGCCCAGATCTCATACCTCCTGTCACCTTCCAGGGGCAGAGATGCATGATGGGCTGCGACTGATGGCTGGAAACACCCCTCTCTGAGCCTCAGTTGCCTCACCTATAAAATGGGGGCATGAGAGTAAATGAGACTCACGTGTGAAGTGCTTAAATGAGTGTCAGTGCAGTGAGGCCTGGGTGTGTTTCCTATCACAATACCTCATCTTCCCCTCTGCGCAGAGGGGGACAACTGCATTCTTCAGAAACAATGAAGAAGCTGGAGTTGGAAGAATTGGGTTTCTACCTTGCTGTGTGACCTTTGACAAGTCACTGTCCCTCTCTGAGCCTTCATAATATCAGTGCCCTTTGGGGAATCTACTCACTTTTCAGGAATCTAGGCTGAGTGCTAGTGATTGTGCATCTCTCCCCTTGGTGGGGAACAAGGGCTTGGCTCTAGCTTCCAGCTGCGCTGACCACTTAAGTGGCCACATGTGGCTATTTAAATTTAGTGACAAACAAAATTTAAAACTTGTTTCCTCAGTTGCACTAGTTACATTAAGTGCATATGCACAGTGAGTGGCTGTGATACTGGACACTGCAGGTACAGCTGTTTTCTTCACTGCACAGGGTTCAATTGGTCATTGCTGGGCTAGGGAGCAAGAGATTTGGAAAAAGGAAGAAACTGTAACAACCTGCTGTAGCCCAGGCCCAGGGAACCACTGATGGGGAAAGGCAGGAGGAGCCGCTGAGTAAGGAGCCACTGTTTCTGGAGAAACTATCCCGGCCCCTTGTCAAGCACAAAAAAAGGAAAGGTCAATTGTGTACACTGCTGTTGATGCCTGGCAACCATGACGGCCCAGGGGCTTCTGGGCGGGGGACGGAGGCAGGGAGGGCCAGAGGGTGTGGTGCCCCAAACAGCCACAGACTCGGCAGAGTTCCCTCAGCCGTGGAAGCTGGAAGTAAGCATTGCCCGGGAGATAGTGACTCTCCTGACCCAGGGGAAGCTGCCTGCCTGTTACCAACGGTGCTGCTCTCAGGGGCAATCCTACCTGCAGGCAGGCCAGGTCAGGTAGATGCAGCAGAGGAGGACCACCAGGTGCCTCTTCCCCAAGGACAAGGGTCCATACAGGGTGGAAAAGGGAGCTGGACATCTGTAACCCATCTTTTGCGTGTGAGAGCAATGTGTATCCAGATTCCTTAAAAATGTAGTTTCCCAGGCTCCCTTGCAGCTAGGGTTACTCTGGACAGTAAGCTATAGGACAAAGTCCCAAAGGAGGGCTGCCCTTTCAGGAGAAAGGCTTTTGTCCCTACTTTCTGCCTGGAAAGTAAGACTTGTGGCTGGAGTTGTAGCGGCCACCTTGTAACCAGGAGGTAACATACATGGGGAAAAAAATCACTCCAAAGGGAGGCAGACAGACTCCTGGTGCCTCAACAGCACCGTGCAGACAGCACCTGCATCGAGACCTGGTCCAGGAAAGCCTTTAATTTCTCTGCCGTTTACAAGAACCAAACCACCGCTGCCTATGCTACAGGCAGAGTCTGAATTCAGAGTGCTTCTAAAGGCCAGCAGCCTCCAAGGGTTTGTCCTGTGTCTGGCTAAACAGTGGAATCCAGGCACAGGGAGAAGGAGGGAGGAGGGGGAAGCCCTTAGTGGAGGAATCAACATAGCACAGAAGGGACACAACAGCTCCTGGTCCCACAGGGAAGAACCTTCAGTTTGCTGCAAGTCTCTTAAGCTCACAGGATTAGAGGCAGGAGAGGAAGAAGAGAAGGGAAAAAACTATTTCACCTGATTACAAAGCACCAACCAAGAACTGGCTGTACAAGAGCCTATGGGGGACGGAGAGCCCTCTAAGGTCTCTCGGCGAGTTGCGGGTTTATAAGCCTGGCCGTTCCAAGCCAAAGGTTTGAATAATAACAATGGTAAAATTATCATGTATTATTATAATAACAACTAGCCCTCTACTAAGTCTTCTTGAGCACAATGTGTTCCAGGCTCTACCATAAGCATTTTACATGCCTTAACTAATGAAACCCTTGCCACAATGCCATGAGGTAAGTCCCAATTTACAGATGGGGAAGTTGAGGCACAGGAGTGCAGTGCTTTCACCAAGGTCACACAGAGTAAAGAGCAGAGCCAGGGTTTGAACCCTGGTAACCCAGCTCCAGCACCCACAGTCTCAACCCCCACCCTGTGTTGCCTTCCAGGAAGGGGAGGACAAGGTCTGTGGGTTTCACAAAGGCTTTCCAAGGGGGTAGCCAGAGGGTGAGGCGAGCAGAGCCCTGGTCCTACCCAGGCTTCCTGTGGTGGAGGCAGCGGGGGCAGGGTATGAGCTTGCTCTTGTTTCCCTTGGTGGAGGTCGGCCACAGTGAGCCTGACACTCCATGGGTGGTGCTCCTGGCCACCCACCAAGGGCACCATCCCCGTGCAGCTGCTCGAAGAGGTGGCCGAGGAGCTGGCCTGCTCATTCCACTCTGTTCCGCTCACACCTGACACCCAACACCTAGCTCAGTGCCCAGCTCTTGGCAGCCATGCAATAATGGTGCCAAGTGCAACGCCGAGGCAGAGGTGGGGCAGCCAAGTCCAGGCTCTGTCTTGGCAACCCCACTTCCCAGCTGTCTGATCTTTGGACAAGTGACCTCTGACCTCTGACCTTTGGCATCCTTATCTGAAAGCGGTGCCAAGACCAGGCTCCCAGACCTATGGTAAACATTAAACACAGCAATCATCTAAGTGGAAACATTCTGGAAGTTTCTAAGTGGGGGGCTACAAAATGTTGCCTATGGTGATCACTGTTAGGAAAAGGGCAAACCTCTCCAGCACACCTCCAAAGGAAGCCCTGACCGATGGGCCTCCCCAACCCTGTAGGGAGTGAATTAAATGGTGGGGAAGGACGGTGAATTAAATGGCCACCCTGGCTGCCTGCCATGGGGAGGTGCCATGACAGCCAAGCACGTATTTGCCAAAACTCAATGAACTCGAACCGTACACTTAAGACCTGGAAATGCCACCATATGCAAATTATACCTCTAGAAGAACTCAAAATATAGTAGTAACACATTTCAGATTTTCAATTAAATACTCATTTTTATATTAAAAAAAAAAATCCATGGCAGAGGGCCATCCACCTCTGTGTTGCCCAGCAGGCCCCAGTGGGAAGGAGGCCTCCATTCAACTTCCAACAATCTGGATGACTCTGTGGACTGACCTCTGCTCCCCACTGGTGGGGGCCTGGACACCCCCGGAATGCCAGGGTGTAAGCTACACACACTGGGGAAAGGGCTCGAATGCCTGGAGAAACGTCCCACCCATGGCTGAATGGAGGTCACTTCCAGATGACTCAAGGCTCTGCGTTCACCGTGCCACTGTTCCCATCTGGTCCAAACACCTTTTTGCAGAGACGAGGCTGCCATTTTTCTGATCACCTATTGTGTGACCTGCCCTGGATCCCAGGCTTCGTGTCACTCTGAGTCCTCACACTAAGCCAGCCGTGGAGCAGCAGCTGTCCCCACAGGAGGCTCAGAACAATGATACTTGGTGATCATCACAAGGTTGGCTTGGTCCAGCAGTGCCTGGTAGGTTGTGAGCTCTCAAGAGGCTGCTGCAGCCATGGTGGCTACTGTTGTTATTGTTTACTTTGAACTATAAGGGCTACACCACAAGGGTCAAGTCTGTTCTGCTGGGATGATGCTTGTTCAAAGAATTAGGAATAAGAGTGCCCTTGGGAGGTCACACTTTTAAGACCAAAGTGCAAGGATTCAAAGACCCTTTAGAGAGACAGGGGCAGCAAGGTCTCTGGATCCAAACAGGAAAGAACCAAATGAATCCACTTGTCCAAAGCCACTGGTGTTGAGTGGAAAGGGGGGTGGGGAGCTGAAAAAGGAGAGTCAGAGACGGACAGGGTCACCCAGGGCAGAGGGGGTTGTGGGTCTTGGCCAATGAACTAAGGGAAACTCTGTTCTCCTGGATTTCTGTGGGTGTAGCACATGAGAAACAGGTACATCTCAACTGCACACATATATCCTCTCTCTTCTTGAATTCATCAGCTTCATCATGAGCACA
>PVKY010000038.1:0-104937 GCA_004027775.1 Bradypus variegatus | reverse complement strand
GAGGAGAGCCCGAGAAATGGTCAGAGACTGAGCAGACGGGGGTGGAGGACAGCCAAATGCAACAGAGCACATGGAGTGGATCTGGAAACAGAAGAGGACGTCAGTGGAAAAAAATGGGAAAATGTGAATAAATTCTGTAGTGTAGTACTATGCTAAAATTAATTTCTTAGTTTTGATAAATGTAGTGGGGTTATTTAAGAGATTAATATAAGAGAAAGTCCAGGGAAGTGTAAACAGCCCCACCGTGCAATCTTTGTAACCTTTCTATAAATCTGAAATCATTGAATCTGAAAAAATTAAAAAAATTTTAAATCCACTACCCATTCCTGAAAAAAAAAAAAATCTCAGTAAACCAGGAATAGATCAAAATGCCCTCACTATGGAAAGGACATCTACAAAAAAACATAGAATAAACATCATCATTGAGAGTGAAATATTGAACTATTTCCCCTCATGAACAGGAACAAAGCAAGGATGTCTTTTTGTATCACTTCTATTCAAATTTGTTCTGGAAGTTACAGTCAGTGCAATAAGGCAAGAAAAAGAAATAAAAGGCACAGATATTAGAAAGGAAGATTTAAACATAGTTTCCATTTGAAGAAGAACATAATCATGCATTTATTAAATCCCCCCAACTCTAAAAAATTATCAGAACTAATAAGTGAATTTGGAAAGGTCACAAAATACAAGATCAATATAAAAAAAAAAACAAACTGAATTGCCATACCCTAACAAGAGAGCCAGGAACTATTTAAAAACAAAAAACAAAACCAGAAAGCACCATCTATGGTAGCATCAAAAATTATCCCATGCCTGGGAAACATACTTCACAAGAGACGGGCGAGTCCTCACATGGGAAACTACCAGCCAGCGCTGACGGTCACTGCAGAGCCTAGACACTGGAGACATACCATGTTCATAAACTAGAAGACTCATATTAGTAAGACATCCTTTCTCCCAAAACTGATCTGCAGAGTCAATGCAATCCCAACTAAAAGTCTGGTAGACTTTTTAAAAGAGAAGTTGACAAGCTGATTTAAGAGTTTACATGCATCCATGCAGCACATAAATAGCCAAAATAATCCTTAAGAAAAACAAAATAGGAGAGTTCACACTACTGTATTTTAGGACTTAACTATCAAAATACAGTAATTAGAGTGATACTGATGCAAGAACTGATAGGTCATCCAGTGGAACAGAACAGAATGCAGAAATAGATCCAAATATATGCAGCTGTTGATTTTTCATCCAAAACACCACTAAAACTCAATGGGAAAATAAATATTTTCTTAATAAATGGTGCCGAGCAGCTGAAAGTCCATATGGAAAATAAATATTGACCCCCTACTTCACACAATAAACAAAAATTAACTGTAGATAAACCATGGACCCAAATGTGAGGACTCAAGCTATAAAACTTCTGGAGGAAACAATAGACAAAGGTCTTCTTTGGGACAAAAATGAGGGTAGGAGAAAATCTGGGGGGCAGGATGCAAAATAAAGCACTAATACTGCCCCCCATTCATAAACTGGACTTCATATAAAATATGGTCATCAAAAGGCTCATTAAGGGAATAAATAGGCACATTCAGGTGGGTAGAAAATACTGCAAACAAGTCTCTGACAAATGTTTCCTATCCAGATATATAAGGAACTAAAGATCATTAACCAAAAGAGCAACAACCTAATATGAATGGATGAAAAATGTGCACGAGAACATCACAAAACAAATTGGAGTGGCTAACGAATACATACAAATGTGTTCAACATTATTAATATTCCTGGAAATGCAACCAATTTCTCCAGGACCACCAATTCAGCTCCTTAGGACACACCCAAGAGATATAAGCAGAGGCCCACCAATGGCAGTTTCAAGAACATGTATTTTTCAAGAAAATTTTATCGCTGAAATACTGAAAACAGCTCATATGTTCATCAACCAGAGAAAGGATAAGTTGATTCTGGCATATCCATATAATTCAGTACTACAGAAAAGCCATCAGCACATCTTCTTTGTAAAGAGCTACATACAAATCATTTAGGCTTTGTGGGCCATGTAGTTTCTATAATAACTTCTTAATTATGCCAAATGGATATGGCTGTGTTCCACTGAAATTTTATTTATGAAAACATGCAGTGGGCTCAAAGGGCCCATGGGCCAGTTTGTCAACCTTTGTTACAGAGCAAAAAACAAAAACAAAAAACCTACTTATAACTGCATCATAGATGAAACTCAAAAAGACTATGTGAGCAAAATAAAACCAAAACAAGAATAAACTATAGGAGTCCATTTATATGAAGTTCAAGAATACTTAAAAATGATCCATTACAATAGAAGTCAGGACAGTAGCCGCCTAGGGAAGAGGGGAGCTCAACCGAGAGGAAGGAATGGAAGAGAAAGAGCTTTTATAGGGAAGAAAAGGTTTTATAGCTTGACCATAAAACATATGAATAGATATTTAAATTTCATCAAGCTGCACACTCTATTTTGTGTTTCTGTCACATATATTATGGCTCAGTTTGGGGGGGGAAGCAAATTATATAAATATCTGAATACAAATATGAAGGAATTACCTAGACTTTATGGAAAAACAATATAAAAGCTAGATTAAGAGACATGGGTGACAGAGTGAGAAAATCTAATAGAAGTCTAATCAGAGTTCTTAAAGGGAAAATATTTTTAAGTGAGAAGAAAGAAAGGGATAAAGTATAAAATTTCCAGAATTGATCAAAGGAAAACCATAGGGACAGGAAATGCAGTAAATGCAAAGCAGGATAAACAAAATGTCTGCACCAGGACACATATTGTTGTTTAACCACAGAACACCAGAGGGGGGAAAAACATCAAAAAGCAGACACAAACAAGGAAAAGGCAATTGTGGCAAAAAAGTGTAGTAGGAAGCTCTAGGGTCAGTCTCTCCACTGAAACAACCTGTATTAGTCAGGGTTCACTAGATATATTACAAGATTTTATTTAAAGGAATTGGCTGTCACTATGGTGGGGGCTGATAAGTCTACAGGATAGGCCAGAAAGGTTGAAATTCTGGTAAGAGTTGATGCTGAAATCTTGAGCCCAAGATCCCCAAGGGAAGCCAGCAAGATGGAGGAGTAGAGGGTGTAGCTTAAGGCAGAAACTCTTCCTCTGGTATCCTCAGTTATTTGTGTTTAAGTTCTCCCAATTAAATGGTGTTACCATGTGAAAATACTCAAAATGTATACTTCAACAAAAAATAACAGAACATACAAAGAAACAAGAAATTATGGCCCATTCACAAGAAAAAAAATTCACAGAAACCATCCCAAGGTAGACCAGACATTGGAATTACTAGCCAAAAAAGCTAAATCAATTGTCTTAAATATGCTCAGTGTGTTAAGTGAAACCATGGACCAACAACTAAAGGAAAGCAAGAAAATGATGTATAAACAAATTGAGAATATCAATAAAAACACAGAAAGTATAAAGAGGAATCAAACAAATTCTGGAGTTGAAAACTACAATAACTGACACAAAAAATTAACTATAGGTGTTCAAAAGCAGCCTGAAGCAGACAGAAGAAATGAACAGCAAAGTTGAAGATAAGGCATTTGAAATTAGCCAGTCTGAAGAGAAGAAAAAGAATGAAGAAATATGAACAGAGCCTGAGCTACCTATGAAACGCATCACAGATTACCAACATCTGCACCACAGGAGTCTCAGGAGTTGATGAAAGAAAAATATTTGAAGAAATGATGGCTGAAAACTTCCCAAATCTGATGAAAGACATAAGTATACAGATCCAAGAAATTCAGCAAATTCCATGCAGTGTAAACTCAGAGATTTGCACTGAGACACATTTTATTCAAATTTTTCAGAACCAAAGACAAAAGAGAGGATTTTGAAAGTAGGAAGGGAAAAATGGCTCTTTGTGTGCAAGGGATTCTCCATAAGACTAACTACTAATTTCTCATAAGAAATCATGGAGAGCAGAAGGCAGTGGGATGACATAATCAAAATCCCCAAAGGGGAAAAATACCTGTCAAATAAGAACTCTATATCCCGCAAAACTCTCCTTCAAGAATGAAGGGGAATTTAAGAGTTTTCCAGATAAACAAAAGCTAATAGTGCTCATTACCGATAGACTTGCCTTACAAGAAACAATAAAGAGAGCCCTTCAGGCTGAAATAAAAGGACACCGGACAGTAACTTGAAGCCCTAAGAAGAATCAAAGAACACTGGTAAAGGCAACTACATAGGTAAATATACAAGCCATTCTTATGAGACTTTTGGTTATAACTCCTCTTTTTGTCCTATGTGATTTAAAAGGCTAATGCGGAAAACAATAATAAATCTGTAAATGGGCACATAGTGTATAAAGATATCATCTGTGACAGTAACAATGTTAAGGGAGAGGGCTGGAGATGTATAGGAGCAGAGATTCTATATACTATTGAAGCTATGTTGGTATTACTTAAACTAGGTTGTTATAAGTTTATAAAGTGTTAATTGTAACCCCCAATGTAACCTAAGAAAATAACTCTGTATAAAAACATACAGAGAAAGAAAGAAGGGAATCAGTATGGCACACTACAAAAATCAATTTAATACAAAGAGGCAGTAATGGAAGAATTGAGGAGCAAAAGTTATATAAGACATACAGAAAACAAATAGCTAAATGGCAAAAGTCGATCCTTATAAGCAATTACTTTAAATATAAATGGATTAAACTTTCCAATTAAAAGGCAGAGATTGGCAGAATGGATATAAAAAACAAACAAATCAAATAAAAACAAAAATCTATGACCTATCTATGTGCTGTCTCCAAAAAACTCACTTTAGATACGATGACACAATATGGTTGAAAGTAAAAGGACAGAAAAAAGTATTCCACGTAAAAAAGTAGCCAAAAGAGAACTGAGTGGCTATGTTAGTCTCATAGAAAACAGACGTTAAGCCAAAAATAGTTATGAGACAAAGGAGGACATTTTATACTGATAAAAGTATCAATCCATCGAGAAGATATAATACTTATGAACACACACACAACCTCAGTTTGTCAGGGCTGCTGCAACAAAGTACCACCAACTGGTTGGATTAAACAATAGAAGTTTATTGCCTCCCAGTTCTGGAGGTGGGAAGTCTGAAATCAAGTGTCAACAGCTGTGTATCCTCTGATGTCTGCAGGGTTCTGGCAGGGGCTGGCTGGCAACACACGATGCTCCGTGGCTCACAGCATAACTCAATCTCTGCCTTCGTCACATGGCCATCTGGTGCCTGTCTGTCTCTGTCTACTGATTGTGTCCAAATTTCCTCTCCTTACAAGGGCACCAGTTGTATTGGTTTAGGACTCTCCCCAATCCAGTTTGGCCTCATCTTAACCAGTATCTTCAAAGATTCTATTTCCAAACAGGATCACATTCGCAAGACAGGGTTAGGACTTGAACATATCTTTTGAGAGGACACAGTTCAATCCATAGCATGCGCCTAACAATAGTGCCCCAAAATATATGAAGCGAAAATTGACAGAATTAAAGAGAGAAAATTCTGCAATAACAGTTAGAGACTTCAATACGTCACTTGCAGTAATAGACAGAAGACAGAAGATCAATAAGGAAATAGAGGACACAAGCAATTCTATAAACCCATTAGACCTAACAGCATATACAGAACCCTTCACCAACAGCAGCAGAACACACATTCTTCCCAAATGCAGAGGGAATATTCCCCAGGATAGATGACATTTGAGGCCAAAAAAACAAGATTTATAAGTTTAAAAACAATGAAATCATACAAAGTATCTTTTCCAATCACAATGGAATGAAATTAGAAACGAATAAGAGAAAGAAGACTGGAAAATTCACAAGTATGCATAAATTGAACAACACACTCTTGAACAACCAACACACAAAAGAAGATATCTCAAAGGAAATTATAAAAGGCATTGAGATAAGTGAAAATGAAAACACAACATACCAAAACTTATGGAATGCACTGAGAGCATTCTTAAGAGGGACATTTATAGTTGTAAAGGCAAAAAAAAAATTGCATTAACAAACTAACTGTACACCTTCAAGAACTAGAGAAAAGCACAGCAAACTAAACCCAAATCCAGCAGAAGGTAGGAAATAAAGGTTAGAGTGGAGATAAATGAACAGAAAAAAAGAGAAAATCAACAAAATCAGAAGCTGGTTATTTTAATGGATCAATGAAATGAAAAGCCTTGAGCTAGATTTGACTATGAAAAAAGAAGAAGGCAAACTACTAAAATCAGAAATGAAAGTGAGGATAATATTACCAATTTTACAGAAATAAAAAGGGTTATGAGAGTACTACAAACAACCATATGCCAACAAATCATATAACCTAGATGAAAAAGACAAATTTTTAGAAACACACAAACTACCCAAAATGATTCCAAAAGAAGTAAAAAATATGAATATACATATAACAAGGAGATTGAACCAGTAATCAAAAACCTCCTATGAAAGAAAATCTCAGGATCAGATTGAATACCCAACAAAGAAAAGCCCAGGACCAGATGGATATTCTACAAAATATTTAAGGAAAAATTAACACCAATCCTTCTCAAACTCTTCCACTTTCTAACTCACTTTATAAGGCCAGAATCACTCTGATACCAAAGCCTGAAAAAGACACTAAAAGAAAAGGAGGCTACAGGTCAACATGCCTCATGAACATATATTCAAAAATCATCAACAAAATACTAGCAAACCAAATTCAGCAGCATCTTAAAAAGATTATCCATTATGATGAAGTGTGATTTATCCCAGCCATGCAAGGATGCTTCAACATATAAAAATCAATGTAATATATCACACTAATAGAAAAAAAAACACATGATGATCTCAACTGATGTAGAGAAATCATTAGACAAGATCCAATACACTTTTATGATAGATACTCAATAAAGTAGAACTAGAGGGGAATTTCCTCAACGTGATAAAAGCCCCACATGAAAAACCCACAGCTAACATCATACTCAGTGGTGAAAGACTGAAAGCTTTTCCTCTAAGATCAGTAATAAGATAGATATCCACTGTCACCACTTCTATTCAACATGGTATTGGA
Organism: Bradypus variegatus; assembly: GCA_004027775.1. Classification (NCBI taxonomy): domain Eukaryota; kingdom Metazoa; phylum Chordata; class Mammalia; order Pilosa; family Bradypodidae; genus Bradypus; species Bradypus variegatus. The sequence goes on along the minus strand of PVKY010000038.1, from coordinate 97,871 downwards.
AGTTCTTAGCCAAAGCAGTTAGGCAAGAAAAAGAAATAAAAGACACACACACTGGAAATGAAGGAGTAAAATTGCATCTTTCCACAGATGACATAATCTTATACATAAATAATCCATATACAAACAAAAACTGTTAGCTTATGAACAAATTCAGTAAAGTTGAAGGATACAAATTCATCATGCAAAAATCAATTGTAATTCTATGCATTAGCAATTAACAATCAGACAAGGGAATGAAGAAAAGAATTTCATTTATAATAGTATCAAAATGAATAAAATACTAACGAATAAATGTTATCAAGGAGGCAAAAGACTTACACAATACAAACTACAAGACATTGCTAAAGGAAATTAAAGAAGGCCTAAATAAATGGAGAGACATCCCATGTTCGTGTACTGAAGGCTTGATATTGTTAAGATGACAAAAAAAACAAAAACAATATACAAATTTAAAGAAATCACTTTCGACCTCCCAATGACATTTTTTTGGCAGAAACAGAAAAAAACGTCCCAACATTCATATGGAATTTTGAGGGACCCCAAAGAGCCAAAAACAACATCGAGAAAGAAAAGCTGGAGGACTTAAACTACCCAATTTCAAAACCTAGTGGAAAGCTACAGTGATTAAAAAAGTGTCACACTGGTACAAGGACAGATGAATAGAGCTCAGGAAGAAACCCTCAGTTCTCTGGTCAGTTGATTTTTGACAAAGGTGCCAAGACCATTCAGTGGGAAAAGGGCAGTCTTTTTAAGAAATGGTGCTGGGAAAAGTGGATAGCCACCTGCAAAAGGATGAAGTTGGCCCTTCACCATACTCCATATCTTAAAAAAAAACTCAAAATAGATAAAATACTTACACTTAAGAGCTAAAACTATAAAACTCTTGGAGGAAAACACAGGGGCAGATTTTCATGACTTTGAATTTGGCAATGGTTTTTTAAACACGACACCAGAAGCATGAGCAACAAAAGAAAAAAAAAATCGGATTCCATCGTGATTAGAAATTTTGTGCAATGAAGGTCACTATCAAAAAAGTGAAAAGACAATCCACAGAATGGGATAATATATTTGCAAATTATATATCCAAGAAGGGATTAATATCCAGAATAAAGGATTAAGATCCAAGATACATAAAGAACTCCTACAACTCAACAACAACAAAGGAACTGACCCAATTAAAAAATGGGCAAAGGACTTAAATAGACATTTCTCCTAAAAGATGTACAAATGGTCAATAAGCATATGAAAAGATGGTCAACATTATTAGTCAGCAGGGAAATTCAAAGCAAAACCACAATGAGATGCCAGTTCATACCTACGTGGATAGTTATTAAAAACAAAGCAAAAAACAGAACAGAAAATAACAAGTACATGGAGTAATTAGAACCCACGTACATTGTTCTTGGGAATTTAAAAAGCTGCATCCTCTGTGAAAAACAAGTTAAAGACAGAAGTACCATATGACCCGGCAATTCCATTCCCAGATATATATCCAATATATTGAAAATAGGGACCCAGATACACACACACTGACGTTCACAGCAGCGCTATTCACAATAGTCAAAAGGTGGAAACAACACAAGCATCGAACAACAGATGATGCATAAAAAATAATGTGGCACATACATACAATGAAATACCACTCAGCCACAAAAAGGGACGAGGTCCCGATGTGTGCCACAACATGAACCTTGAACACATTGCTGAGTGAACTAAGACACATAAACACAAATACTATACGATTCCACTTATATGAGGTATTTAGAAAGGCAAACTCAAAGAGAAAGCAAGTTACTATGGGCTGGGTGAGGGGAGAATGGGGAGTTATTGCTTAACGGGTACAGAGTTTCTATTTGGAATGATGAAAAAGTTCTGGAAATAGTGGTGAAGGTTACACAACATTGTGAATGTATTTAATGCAAATGAATTGTACACTTAAAAATGGGTAAGATGGCAAATTTCACGTTATATATATTATATCTCAATAGAAAAAAAAAGACAGATTCCCAAAAATAACAGTTATTACACTAACTATAACATCGGAAGGTAGAAGTCAACGGAATGTTATCACCAAAGGGCTCAGAGAAAAAAATTGCCCACCTGGGATTATATACCCAACAAATCCATCTTTCAAGAATGAAAGCAAAGTAAAGACATTTTCACGTAAAGTTTACCATCAACAGTTCCTTAAGAAATAAGCTTCTAATGTACGTAGATAGGAAGAAATAAAAAGGGGACCCTAATGCAGGAAGGAATGACTAGCAAAGGACCCATAATAAACAGCAAAATAATGTCAAATTTGGGGCAGAACAAAATGAAGATGGAACTAAAACTCTGGATGACAAACCACATGTAGGCCAGAAGATTAACTACAGTCGATGTAATCTAGGGCTTTTGAATTATCTGGCAGAAGAGTAGAACAATTAATAAATTTTAGATTAAGTTCAGTTTATACATTTAATACCAAAATGAATAAAACATACAATTCTCACACTAGTCAAGATGGAGGAAAATGGGATGACAAGATACTATCCAAATGGTGGCAAAGAAGAGAAAAACAGAGATGACAGGATTAAGTGTCATAAAATAAAATACCACCTTTAATCCTAAATTTCTCAGTAATTATATTCAACCTAATTGGACTGAGAACTGCTGTTAACAGACAAAGATTTTCAGAATGGATTGGAAAAAGCAATCAGATGTAACCTTGTCACAAGACACAACTCTAAAATATAAGGAGGAAAAAATATATTTAAAAATGAGGAAAGATGTATTCTAAGCAAATCCTAGCCAAGAGAAAAGTGTGGTTATAGTAACATAAAACAAAATCGATTTTATGGCAAAAGGCATTTGGGAGAAAAGATATAATGACATAAGGTCCCACTGACAGAGAAGCTGGGGCACTGCTTTTATAAAGCAAAAGCTGACAGAACTACAAGAAAAACTGAGAAAATCCATCACTGTACTGTGAGACTTTTAATATGCCTATCTCAGAGATTGACAGATTATAAATATAATCAGGCTAAAAAATCTTGGGGTCAAATACACAGACACACACACATGCACACAACCTTGTCCCAAATGTCTGCGAATATATATTCTTCTCTATCATTCAAGGAACAGTCGAAAAACTAACCATGAGACTGCAAATCAATTCTCAAATTTAGAAGAATGTGTATCATACAGCCTTTGTGTGGACTAGAGTGTAAGTGAGGAATCAATAAAAAGAGGATAACGCAAAACCTTCCAAGTTTGGAACTAAAAAAAAACACTAATATTTCTAAAAATCTCATAGGTGGAAGAAAATATAATGGAAATTTGGTTAATTCTTAGAACCAAACAATATGTAATATAGCAAGCAACAGTACTTTTAAATTCTGCAATTATTTGCAGAGAGATGGACAAAAACACAAACCAGGGCTGGGAGCCCAGAAATAAGCTGGAGCAGCAACTGGGAATACAAACCACGCCCGTCCTCCGACAGTCGGCTTTCCACGGGTAAAGAAAATGAATTAATCTTGATCTCACAACACAACCAAAGTATATACATCTCTATGCACTCACGTATAAATACATGTCAGGTAAATCAAAGAATTAAGTGTGGGAAAATATAAACTTTAAAACTTCAAGAAAAAAAATTTCAAAAAATATTTCTCTAGAAGACTTTAAGACACAAAATGCACAAAGAAGAGATTAATGTCCATGGTTCATATAACCAACAACGGATCATATCTACAACAATGGTTTTCAATTGAAATTTCTACAATGATGGAAATGTTCTGATACGATACATGGTAGCCTCTAGTCACTTGTGGCTACTGAACACTTGAAATGCAGCTAGAGAGACTGAAGAACTGAAATTGTTGAAGTAGATATGCCAAAGTGCTCACGTTTTAAACTCTGCTTATAGGTCCATGATGATTTGTTATATTTTTATATACTTTTCAATACATAAATTCAAAAGTATTTGATTTTAGCTAAGGTTATTACATAAAATATAGTCCCCATTTTTTAAAAAAAGTATGCCCAAGTTTTTTTTTTAACACAAACACACCAAAATGTTCAGAGTTATCTCTGAATTTAATTTTTAAATACTTTCACAAATATAAAAAATTATTTAAGGTATAAAAAATATAATGAGCTCTTACGTGTCCACCACACAATGTATATAAAACAGAACAAGCGACGTTATTGATGTCCACTAACTACCCCTTCCTGATGATATTTTTTTTTTTAGAATTCAGAAAGACAGGAAAACCAGACTGTAGCTCAGGCTTCTTCATTTTGTGATACCCAGACTTCAAAATATTTTATTTGGAAATTTAACATAGACGCCTATGTGAGCCATTCAGCACTGAGTGATTAACCAACACCAGGTCCCGGGCACCCAGGTCAGGAAAGGAAATACTTCCAGCATCCCAGGAGCCCTCCACGCCACCCTTCCAACTCAAGCCCCTTCCTCCCTGCCGGACTGTTACGCGATTCCCTTCTTTGGTACTCACACGGCTTAAGTGCACACCCCTAAAGGGTAGCTCTCCTTTTCCAGATTCTGAGCTTTCCATAAACCCTATCCTGCAACTTGCTTTTCTTTCCCCTCGACACTGAGATGCATTTGTGTTGAAACCCAAAACCATTCCATTCACTGGAAAACGCATCCTCCTCCTGCGGAGGGACGTGGCGGCGGCTTCCAGGTTTTTGGCGTTAGGGCCGTGCAGTAAGCGCTCATGAATGCGTCTGCTTGTTGTATATGTATGAAAATTTATCTAGGGCAGTGGCTTTCCAACTTTTTTGACCATGACTCATAATATGGAATGACATCTTACATCCTGACGTACAGATCTGTGTGTGTAGAAAATTAGGGGGGAGAAAGTTTCAGGAGACAAGTACCCCGTGTTCACGACGCCTTCTGAATGTCGTGTTCTCTGGTCGCCTTTCACCAACGCTCATCCTTTCCCACTGGATCGATTTCAGGACCCAATAAAATAGGCTTCCCCCTTGGAAAAACGACACTCCTCAGAGAGGAGCTGCGGGCCCTGGGAGCGCCAACCCCTGCAGACCCCAACTTTCCGGGGAGCGCTCATCCCGCATCTGGAGGTCTCTCACCACCTACCGCCAGCGCGCACCCCGGGAAGCCCAGGCCGCGTCTCCAGACCCGCCGCGAGCCAGCTGACCGCGGCTCCGTCACCGCCGGGGCCGGGAGGGGCGCCGGGGCCCCCGAGCTCAGTGCGCCCGCCAGCCCGGGCAGGGCCCCCAGCACCTCAGGGAGGGGCCTGCGATCTCGCCGGGGGGAGCGCGGGGAGGGATTCCTGGAAGAAGGAGGACCTAAGTGGGGTGGGTCTATTTTTAGTTTTATTGGTTTCCTAAAACATAAAAGTAACACATTTGGTGAAAAAAAAATTCAAAAGTACAGGAGTCTATTGAGCCAGAGGCCCGGGCGGCGTCTGTAAAGTTGGATGCCGCGCGGCGGCCCCGCGGGGTATCCCGCCCCGGGAGCGTGGACGGGGACAAGGATAGGGATGGTCCTCCCAGGGTCGCCCCTCTCGGAGTCCGCAGGCTCCAGGCGCAGAAGGGGCCACGATGTCCATCTGACGCCAATGCAGAATGGCACATCTGCCCCATCGTTACTTTTCCCCGGCTCTTTCCTCTTTTCCTCGTTTTCCTTTTGCGCGTTAGCAGCGAGCAGGGCGCAGGGTGCGGCGATCGGTCCGCTCGCGGGGACCCCGTCCGCTCGCGAGGACCCCGGGACCCAGCCGGGCGCGCAGGGCGAACCTGGCCCCCCGCCCGCCGACCCCACTCGCCGCTCCGTGCGCGGTCCCGTGGAGCCCCGACCCGCGCTCCCTGCCCGGGACTTGGGGAGCCCCCGGCCACCCGGCCGACCACCTACCCGGCGGGCTACGCAGCCCCGGGGCCGCCCGCGCGCGCCACCGCCTCCGCCGCGGCCATGTCGGCGCCGCCACCGCGCCAGGCCCGCGGCCGCCGATCTGTCGGTCCCACGTCCGTCTGTCCGTCCGCCGCGCGCAGGTCGGCGGGCGTCGCCGGGCGCTGCAGCAGATGCCGTGGCGCGGGCGGAGCAGGCGGGCCCAGGCCTGGCGGGCGGAGCCGGAACGCGGCCCGGGCGGGCGGCGGGGGCGTCACGTGGCGGGAGGAGGCCCCGCGGGGCGCGGACGCGGGTCGGCGGCCGGGCTGGGGGCGGGGACCGGGGACGCGCCAGGCCGGGCCGGGGGCGGGGACAGCACGGACAGCACGGCCGGTGGCCCAGGTGGCCCGGGGGCCCAGGTGCGCGGGCGCAGGTAGACGCGCGCGGCCAGAGGCGGGCCCGGCCCCGGGGCTGTAGGGCCCGAGCGGCCCGTAGGAGGACCCTGCTGGCGGGCGCGCCGCTAGGCCGCGGCTCCGGGCAGATCGGGGCCCTCCTACGGGCCTCCGCTGACGGGCTGTCCCCCAGTGCGCTCAGGCTCCCAGAGGAACAGGGAATCCTGCTCTGCAGCCTCACAGGAGTTTTTAAAAATTTAACATTATTCAAATTTTAAAAAGGGAAACCGAAGTGAATGAAAACACACATTCCTGAGTGAACCCTGTGAGCCTCGGTCAAGAGGCCGAGAAATGTCCGGGGTCCCGGCGCACTACCCGGGCCCGCACCTCCACGACCTCCCTTTGCCATCGCTTTAGGCGCTTTGGTTTTCCAGCAGTTAGGGAGTTCACAGCTGCTTTGAACCCCGAAGTCCCCCAACATGCAGTCTGCACACAGTGAGAGAAGCTCTGAGCCCCTCCCGACCCCGCTCCTTCCCTGAATTTTTCATTTTCATCTGTTTCTTGACAGGCTGCTTTCTTGTTCAAGTACTGTTTTAGAAGACAGCTTAGGTCTGCTTTTTATCTCCAGACCTAAATAAAAACCAAGCTGGCTAAACATTTCGGATTCACATCTTCCTTTAAAACCTAGAGAAACAAGAAAGAAGAGCATCACTTTTCTGACTTTTGCTTTCCCAGACTTCTGTGCAGAGAGCTGAATCCTGCCTGGGTTTCCCCATGGAGGCCATTTGAATTTTCCACTTGGATGCCAGAATAATTCTTTATCTTAAAATACCATTTAATATTCTTTTCTAGGTACAGTGGGTCAATCTGTGTCCCCCAAAAACATACACCGAAGTCCCAAACCCATGGAACTGTGACTATGATCGTCTTTGGCAATAGGGTCTTTGGATACGTTAAGATGAGGTTGAGAGTAAGTTGAGATGAGGTCTTCCTGGAGGAGACTCTCTGGCTGGGGTCTTTATAAGACAACTGAGCAGGAGAATTGGAAACAGAAACAGAGGAGCTGAGAGGCGGCCACTTGCAGAAGGAGGCAGCAATTGGCAGCAAGTGGAGTGATGCACCCACAAGCCAAGGACACCGCAGCCACCAGAAGCTGGAAGAGGCTGGCAGCGCCTCCCCCAGGACTTTCTAGGGGACGGGGCTTCACTCCTCTTGACTACAAACTTCTGGCCTCCAGAGCCCCCAGAGAGTAAATGTCTGTTGTTTCAGGCCCCCAGTTTGTGCTACTTTGTTACGTCCGCCCCTGGTATCTAAACCATGTCTCAGGGCTGGTTTTTCTCTCCCTGCTTTTCCTTAGCATATAGTATGGTCTTTCAACTTATGGATTCCATTCTTCTTTTCTTACTATAAAATTCACATTATAAATCTGAATACATTCATCTTCCATATGCCTCGTTCCCACTCTAGCTTCACCAATTGTCTTTATATTTGATCTTTATCTTCATATCCATTTTCCTTTGATTCACACTCACTTGTTCCCTCGATCTCAAAATATTGTCTATTGGTTTTTCTAGTTTATTGGATTTTAAAATCACATTGTTTTGATTGACTTCGTTTTCTTACCTATGCAATTTTTTTCTATCACCTTATCTTATATTGTCCTTGAACAATTTTGTGGAATTCATATTAATTTTTTTTTCTGTAAAGTGAAGTACATATAGAGAATGGATATTTTTCTTCCTTGATTGTGCTTTCTTCCAAACTGGGTTCTTCATCTGCCTTCTGCATGCTGCTTTCCTTGCTTCTCACTTCTGTCCCCCATGTTATGACATGTTTACACAACAGCTGTGTCAGATCTTTTCATCTTGCTTAATCTTGAAAATTGACAATAGACCTTCTATTTGCGCCACTGCACTGAGGGGCATTTCCTGATGCACTTTCCTCTTTGTCTGGGTCCTGTCTTCCCCGTGGTGAGCTTCGGTTTTAAGGCTGCATTGATTCTGTTGACATTTTCCGTGGCCTGAAGGTTTGGGGGGCAGAAAAGGGGGAAAATTCAGCAGGACTGAGTACAGAGCTCACTGGGGAGAATCAGGCCAGGTTCCAGCCAGCAGGGGAGTACCCCACACTGGTTCGTTCATCATTTGCCTGATTAAGCATGAAATTTTCTTGCCCACGAAGCAAGAAAAATAGCTTTCCACCTCCAGCCAGACCCAAGGGTGAGGGAACGGCCCACAACAGTCCACAGGAGGCGCTGCCCCCCACGACTCCATCCCAAATTGGAGGGCAGCTGTGCGAATCCTCAAGGTTTGATCTGATCATCTTTTTCCTCCATGTGTCCTTCATTGGGAGTGGAGGGTTGGGGCCAGTACAGGCACTTGTGGAAACCTACCACCCTTCAACAGAAGCTTCCATACCTTTGCTTTGCCATTGCTTCTCAAAGTTTTTCATGATAGGTGGTCCTTTTTTGTTCTTCCATTGCAGCAGGTGACTTTTTTACTGCCTTCCTCCTTTTGCATGGCTTAGGGTTTTTAATTTTTTTTTTTTTTGCTTCTCTCTGCCATCTACATCTAGAAGCTAGTCAATGTGTCTGTTTGTCTTTCTCTGTGGTAATGAGTGATATGAAAACCCTTTTTTGTCTTCAGGTTAGTTACACAGTTCTCTTTGAGCATGACTGCTGGCTTGCTGGCTGTGACCCCCGGCTTCTCCTAAGCCTTCCTCAGGGACACGTCCTTGACAAAGGTCCTAAAGCAGAGGTTGCAAACTAATCTCTATGAAGTTGGAGTGCTCAAGGAGGGGAGTGATAAAGTGAAAAGGACATTGTTCACATAAGGAGCAGCTACCGTTACCAAAGACAGCCATGTTGGAATTCAGAGAAGATGCCCAGTATTTCAATATAACATTAGAAAATTTCCTAATTTTGAAAAATGCCCTGGAGCCCAAATGCAAGGCCAAACTGGACCCAAAGGTTACCATTTTGTGGTCCCTGTTCTAGAAAGAAACACTCAGTATAAATTCAGTATCTCCTTTTTTCCCCATCTCTCTTAAGTATTTTAAGATACGGTTTCATTCCACAGACTTTTCAATGACGTCTTAAAATCTCTTTAGCACCAACAGAGCAAGAATATTCCTTCTGACATAACAACAATTTGATCCAACATGGCTGGACCCACCGGTTTCACACACAGCCCACTGGGGTGACGGGTGTGAACTGGTGAGCTGCCCCCCACAAGCTGACAGCCAGGAGGGATGAGGGCCACAGTGACAAAGCAATGGGGAATATTGTAAGACGGACACAGAAAAGACATTTGACAAAATCCAACACGCTTTCTTGAAAAGGAAACAACAACAACAAAAAGACTAGGGATAGAATGGAACTTCTTCAACCTGCTAACAGGTGTACATATTTCCTGAGGCTGCCACACCAGGTTATCCAAACTGGGTGGCTCAGATCGACAGAAACCTGTCATCTCCATCTTAGAGGCCAGCTGTCCCAAACCAAGGTGTGGGCAGGGCGTGGCCCTCGGAAGGCTGCAGGGGAGAGCCCTCCTTCCCTTCCAGGTGCTCCCTGGATTGTGGGGCATCACCCCAGTCTCGGGCCTCCCCCTCTTCCCTGCACGTCTCTTCCAAGGGCACTGCCATGGGAGTCAAGGCCCATTGGAAAACCCAGGGGACCTGAGCTCAAGGTCCGGAACTCAATTACCTCTGCAAAGACCCCTTTTCCAGGTGAGGCAATAGTCAGGGGTCCCAGGGACTAGCCAAGAACATGTCTTTGGGGGCCACCACTCAACCCAAGACAAGAGCATCTGTGAGACCCAGGCTTTCCCCTCAGGTCAGGGCCAGGTCTGAGTGTCTGTTTCCCCCCACTCTGGCATTCCTACCCAACGCAATAAAGGGAGGGACAGCAAAAGACACACAGATTGGGAAAGAGGAGTAAAACTCTATTGGCAAATAGCATTATTATCTGAGAAGAAAATCCTAAGGAGTCTACCAAAGAAAACCACTAAACTTCATAAGTGAGTTCAGCGTGCCGCAGACTGCGGGCTTAATGTACGACAATCGGCTGTATTTCTATATGTGAGCAAACAACCCTTGTGTGGGTTTCCCATTACTGTGGAACAAGTCACCGCTGAGTGAGAGACTTAAAACAGCAAAAACCGGCTCACAGGTCCCAGCTCAGGAGTCCAACCCCGTGCGGGGGGGTCTCTGGCCTGAACTCCATGCGGCCGTTGCCTGCATCCCCAGCGGAGGATTTGAGTCCTCTCCCAGGCTCATCCTTGTCATTGACGGGAGTCTTTCCTTGGCCTTGTCTGAGATTCCTGTTTTCTCTCGGGCTGCTGGCGGGAGACAGTGCTCAGCTCCCGGAAGCCACTCCTGGGTCCTTGCCACACTGTCCCTACCCCGGCAGCTCAGGACATGCTGCCCACTCTGTGAACCTCTTCTTTCAGCAAGGGGTCACCTTGTATGGGGTCACCCAATTAGGGCAGGACACCCAGTATAGCTTCCCTTTTAATCAATGCATTGGGGACCTTAATTACATTGGCAAAACCTCTTCACCTGCAAAATCCCATAACCTCATCCCAGGGGCAGACAATCCATCATATGCTCTGGTCTTGCCTACACTCAAAGGGAGAGGATGCTCCAGGGTGCACCCACCAGGGATGGGAATCTTGGGGGGCCTGTCTCATGACTGCCCACTACCAATAGGAAAATGAAAATTAAAAAATTATACCATTTACTGTAGCATCAAAAAAATGTATTATCTGGAAACAAATGTGACATTGCTGAGAGAAGTTAGTGAAGTCCCGAATGAAGGAGAGATGGATGATGCTCAAATGAAGGAGAGATGGATGACGCTCATGGTTCCAAAGAGGCAGCTGATAGGGCAGTGATTCTTCCCAAATGGATCCGTGGCTGTGATGCGATCCCATCAAAATCCCAGTCAGCTTTGCCATAGAAATGGATTCCAAAATTTACATAGAAATGAAAAGAACCTGAAGAGCAAAAGTAAGCTTGGAAAAGACAGGAAGATTGTTAGAAGAACTACGCTCCCTGATTTTAATGCTTCCTCTGAAGCTGCAGTCGTCAAGACGGTGTGGTGCCGCCATGAGGTCAGCGGGGCAGCCGAATCCAGAAGCAGACCTGCCACCTGAGTGGCTGATTTTCAACAAAGGCTCAGCAGAATTCCACGGGAAAATTCCAGGGTTTATTTTCAGTATACAGTGAAGACCACAGCAATAAAATAAAATGTATTTTATCCATATGGAAAAAAATACAACTTCGACCTGTATTTCACACCGTACACAAATATGAAATCAAATTTGATCATACACCTAAATCAAAATTAAGAACGATGAAACTTCTAGAACTCCCTGTCCAGTAGAGCAGCTACCAACCACCTAAGGCTGTTGAGGACTTGAAACATGGCAAGTCCAAACTGAGACAGTTGTAAGTGTGAAATACACTCTGGCTTTTGAAGACTTAGGATGAAGAAAAGAATATTAAAAAAAAATTTGTTTGTAATTTTTATATGGGCTACTTGTTGAAATAGTATTTTGGATATATTGGATTAAATAAAATATGTTATTCCAATTATTTCCACAGCTCTTTACTTTTGTAATGTGGCTGCTAGAAAATTTTAAATTATATATATATGCTTCACATGATATTTCTATTTGATGGCACAGTTCTAGAAGGAAATCTATGGATAGACAAAGATGTCTTGGGCAGGACACAACAGCAATGACTATAAACGAATAAATAAAATTAATGATTGGATTTTACCAAAAATAAAATGTTCTGTTTTTCAAAATAGCCCATTAAGGAAATGAAATGTCAAGCCACATACAGGAAGAGAATGTTTACCACACATATGACATGCATCAGGGTATTTAAAGAACTCGTACAGCTCTATTACACCAAAAGACTCAAAAAGGCACTTTGCCAAACAAGACACATCAACAACCAATAAGAACATGAGTGACGTTCAACATCATTTCTCCAACGAGTAATGCAAATTAAAACCATAATGAAAGTCCACTGCACACCCAGTAAAATGGCTAAAAGAGGAAACGGACAAACCAAATGTGGAGGAACTGGGACCCTCACCCCTGGCCAGTGGGAATAGAAAATAATGCAGCTGCTTTGGGAAACAGCCTGACAGTTTTTAGAAAGGTAAACATATACTTAACATCTGACCCACCAATGCCATGCCTAGGTTTTTAGAGAAGAGAAATAATAGCACACCTTTAGAAGACAAACACAAATGTGCATATTCGCTCCAGACTGCACAGATCTGAATGTCAGTATAAAAATGAGCAAACTGCTGATAGTCTCAAAAACATACACTCATAAAAAGCATTCTTCTGAGGAAAAGAAGCGACACATAAAAGACATACTGTATGATTCTATTTACATGAAGTTCTAGAAGGACAAATGTAATCTATAGTGACAGAAAGCAGACCAGTGCTTTCCTGGGGCGGGGTGGGGCGGAGGGGAGCGTGAGAGAGCTCTGCAGACTGTTGGAAACCCTCGAATCCGACTGGCAAGAGGAAGACGTGGTTAAAACCTCCTAAGGAACACACTTAGTGAATGTACATTTCATTGTATATAAATCAAACCCCAATGAAGTTCATTAAACATTTTCTCTTCTCACACGAATGGAATGAAGAGGAAGAAACTAACATGGAACTTAGTTTCTATCCTCATCCACAGCAGTTTGGATCATAATTCACCTTGTGCTTTCCCTTGCTCAGTTTTCCACCAGCACCCTCTTGTCTAGGTGAGCTCCTGCTCGCACCTGTGAGCACTGAGGGGCAGAGGCAAAGCTCACCAGAGCTTCTCACCTGTCCCCTAATCCTGAGTTCTCTCCTGGAGCCAGCGGCCACACGTGCTGACCACATCGCACAGTTACGTTCCGCGAAGCAGATTTAAACCATAACAACTTGCGCAAGCTTCTCGTGAATTCAGTTCAACGAATGTCCAGGAAGGGCCCAGGTTTAGTTTTCTTAAACCAAAAAAGACCCACACTTTAAAACCGACGCAAACACACAGCTCTCGGAAGCGATGGCACGTGGCCAATCCTGACCCCCAGCTCCCCCTTCCATTTTCAGACCCTGTCATCTGGTCTCGGGATTGCGCCCCCTTCCCTGCTCCTGCCTCTATTGGCAATTACTTCTCTGTGCAGGTATCACTTCCTCAGACCAGCCCCCCGACAACACTTGGCTGTTTTTCCCACGGCAGACATGCCAGCGTGCCCCGCTGTCCCGACTTTGGAGAGCACAGTGGCCCCCATGTTTGCTCTCTGCACTTCCTCTACTGCAAACTTTTCCGTTATGTGGTGAAGCCTTTCTCTGCCTTGGAAAGTGCAAGAAGGGAAGGGCCATGCTGTCTGGGGGGCCACCACCCCGGGAGCTAGGGTGGACAGGCCAGGGTGGCTCAAGACTCCCCAGGGGCAGCGGCCACGATGGTCTGTGCAGCTTCCCAACCTGGACAAGGCACAGGCAGGATGTCTGAGGTTTAAACAGGAGAATTCAGGGTCTGGTGTGACCCCAACATCTCACTTCACAAATGAAAAAAAAAAACAAAAAAACACAAACTTTCCCTTTTATTAATGAGCACCCAGAACCAGGGAGAAATGATTTAAAATGGAACCAGTGGCATCGGTTTTCATTCCTGTCTCACGGTCCCGAGCCCGGCTTTTGGGGCAAAGAAATGAAAGCAGTTTTCAAATGCTGAATGCCGATATCTAATGTACTTTTCTGTCTACTATAATAACAATTTAATCACAAATTCCACAGTAAGAGGCAAGAAGATACAAGAAAAAGTGAGCAGGGGCAGCTTTCATGATTTAGGAGTAGCAGTGACTCACGTAAAATAAGAGGCCACTCGAGCATCTCCCATGCGCGCCGTCCCTCCCTTGCCATCCTCTGCTCAGTAAGGACCCTGAGGACAGGAGCGGCCACTTGGGGGGTCCAGTGGGTTGTAGGGGATGCAAAGCAGAGCCTGGGCACCGAGGGGCACCAGGGAGCCCCGAGCCCAACTGGACAACCCGCCAGGAGAGGCGAGCCCCATCTTCATTTTGCACCCCAAGCACCTGGGCGTTGGTCCCTTCAGCCACCCAGGGCTTCAGGCAGCCACATGCCCCCATCCCACGGGAACTGGACGGTCGTCATCTGCACAAACTGAGCCGAGAAAGACCCGGACTCCAAGGCACCTCAGGTACGGACAGCAGCTTAAACAGAGGCCTGCCGACTGCCAGGAAACACGGCAGCGGAAACACCTCTTATCTGAAATTTTTTAGAACATTTTTAAAAATTAAAACAGTAAGAACTGCCCGTGGTTAGTCATGCAACTGTTTGCTGTGTTGATCGTCAAGTTTTCCTTTCCTCCCTGAATTAGCCTCTGAAGCCTGCGCTCTGGATGAGCCGAGCTGACCAGCTGCTTACTCTGCATGTGATAATGCGTTTGAGACCCTCCCCAACTGTCCCAGCGGCTTGCTCCAGGGCCCCAGCTTCCACCCAAGTTCCTCCACCTCTTCCACGGGAAAAGTAGCCAAGTGTCACCCCACGCTGCTTTCGGTATGGCCCATGGGCTAAGAATGGCTTTTAAGTTTTTAGATGGTTGAAAAAAAAATCAAATTCAAAGCAAAAATATCTGGCCACACATGGAAATTAACTGAAACAAATTTAAGGGACCATAAATAAAATTCATTGACACACAGCGATCCCCGTTCCTTTGCGTGTCATCTGTCCTGCCTCTGGGCTTTGATGCTGGGCAGCAGAGCCCGTCCATGCCACCAAGGCCACACAGCCTGCAGAACTGAAAACACTGGCCACCCTGCCCTTTGCCCGGAAGGGCTGGTGGCTGCCCTGGGCCAATCCTGACAGGCACCCCGTCCCTGCCACCCTTGCCCCCCATCCCCGATTTTCCCCTGGACAGGCCTGCTCCTCCTGGGGCTCGCTGAGCAGCCCCTCCTCTCCCTCTCTTTCCCTCTCCTAAGGCCGCCTGCCTGCTGCCCTTTCCATGGTGCCCCCACCGCCAGCTCCCTGCCTGGGCACAGAGCCGATGCTCCCAGGGAGATGCCCCACCCGCCAGGGTCGGGGACCCACAACCCGGGGACAGGTTAGAGATGCGGTGTTTGCACCCCAGCCAGCCTCTGGTCCCAGACTCTGAGGCCGTGGTTTCTGCCCCGCTGTCCTCCGCGGGCTTCAGTGGCGCCGGCACGCAATCCTAACATCTGTCCCAGCTGCCATCCCCCTGGGCCAGGAATGCAGCCACTTGGGGATTTACTCAGATCCTACACTTAGAAGACCCACTCCCCCCATCCCAGGGCCTTCTCTCCACCCCAGCAAATCCTCAGGAACCCCGAGACCTGGGCGGGCCTGTGCGGCTGCATCTGGGGAGCCCTAACCCCAGGCGCCCTGCCCGGGACCTCTGGCCTTTGGGTCTGTCCCACTCAGGGACACCAACTGTGTCCGGCTGTAGGTGACCCAGCCCCAGCCAACCTGTGCGCTGCCCAGAAATCCTGCTACCGCCCACTGCCCCCATCTGCTGGGCAGCTCCTCTAAACTTCACTGCTCTCCCTCAATTATTCCAAACATCCTCACTGCCTTCCTAACTTGGGGGGCATCAAGGGCAAGCTGTCTGCTTCCCCCCTGCGGCCCCCGGGAGCTGGGCCTGCTCCTCCAGCCTCCCGCACTGGGGGCTGCTGGGCCCCCACACACCCCCTTAACAGCTGTGCCTAGGCCAGGGGACCCCTTCTCTCCTCAATCTCAGGGCCTTCTCCACTGGCTCTTCCTCCTCCTTAAACAAACACATTTGTGCTCCTCCCAACCTGAAAAACGTACAAAGCCCCAGCCCAGCTCTCCTCCAGCTGCATTTTGCACTGCTGCCCCCCACCCCAACCCTGTGTCTGGAAGCAGCCTGCCCACGCCCCTCTCTCAGCCTCCCTGCCCCCCCGGGGCTCCAGCACGCTCAGCCCGCACGGCCTCCCAGAGTGACAGGGACTCCGCCGCCTGCTGGGGTCCTGGGCATCTGGGGCTCTCTGCGGCCCCTGCCTGTTGGGAGTGGACCCCGCTCTGGGCTCCTGGCTGCCCTCCACCCCCTGCCCCGCCCCACTGCTGCCCTTGGAGCCCCTGGGAAGCAGGTAGAGCCTCTGCAGGGAATTTCCACGGCGGCAGCGTCTCTCGCAGGCTCCCGAGAGGTCCGTGGCCATCTGGTCCTCACCCTCGAAACCTCACACCTGGGTGCCCTCATTTAGCCAGGAGTGGAGGTGGCAGCGGTGGGGGGGGGCAGAGGTGACAGGTGCATCCCACCCACCCGTCAGCACCTTTGCGTGTTAATTTCTGACACAGCAAGCCTAAGAGGTGCTCCTGTTATCCACCTGTACCTACAAAATGGGCTCTAGGGAGGCTAAGGAACCCCCCAAAATCCCTCAGCGGCAGTTATGCAGTAAAGTTAAACTCTCCCTATGGCCCCAGAGCCATGCTGCACTGCCCCAAGGATGCCACGGAGGGAACCGCAGCAGGCCTGATGCGGGGGACAGCAGGGATGGCGCTGGGCTCCTGGCTGCCCGTGGGAGCCAGTGCTACCCCTTACCCCTGGCCAGGAGGGAGGAGGATGGCAGCCCTGGGGCAGAGCCGCTTGGGAGACTGACCATCAGTTCTGTGCTCTTTTGTGTTGTTGTTCTGAGGTTTTATTAATTTATTTTAAAAAATCATTCCACCTGGGGACCATCTCTGGGGTGCTGCATCTTCATCCTTCCTGACTCTTGCTCAGCTCCTGTCACAGTTTTCCTGTTTGGCCTTTGAGGGGATGTTTTTGCAGGGAGAAAACAACTTTTATAGAAAGTGCGGTCCGCTTTGTAACGATGGATGACTCCGCAGAGAAATTCTAACCCCCCAACTTGTTTCCTGGCTTGCCTTCGAGTGTCCGGAGTTGGCAGGGGAGGTGGACTTGGCGGTCGTCCCCGTGGCCGTGCTTCCGGGACACGGCCCCAGTGGTCTCTGTCCTGTGGGATTTTTACGTTCACTCAGGCAGCCGTCACAACACTTGTGCTTTTTTTTAGGAGCCAGAGCAATTAAACTGCTCAAAGAAACTAAAGACACTCAATGTCTGGATCTGGCAGTTCTTTCCCTTTGTGAACGCAATTAGACAGGAAAGGAGATCTGACCACGTTGGTAGCACTCCAGGAACACTTCAAAAGGTCAGGTTGTCATGGAAGCACAGAACTGAAAATTGACGATACCTGCTCTCTGGCAGGTAACTTAATATTCCTATTCTGCAAATGATGCAATCAAGACGCAGAGCGGCTGAGCGGCACGCAGGGGGGCGGGGGAGGGGACACAGCTGCAGACAGGCGCTGGTGCTCCTGGCGCTGTCAGGTACAGGTGCTGGGCTGGAGGTCCAGAACCACCCAGAGAACTTTTTTAAGCCCCACATGCCAAAGGCAAGCCACAGACTGGGAGAAAAAGATATGGCAAATCACATATCCATTAAAGGACTTGTATCCAAAATACACAAAGGGCTCTTAAAACTCAATAAGAAAAGCGAACAAACTCAAAAAGTAGACAAAAGTTCTGAACAGACATGTCATCAAAGAAGATATGCAGATGGAAAACAGCACAGGAAAAGCCTCTCATCACCACGTCATTAGGGAATTACAAATCGACACAATGATGAGATGCCGCCACACACTTGCCTGAAGGGCTAAAAATCCCAAAATCTGACACCACCAAATGCTGACAAGGACGTGGAGCAGCAGAAACGCTTGTCATTGCTGATGGGAAGGCAAATGGTGCAGCCACTCTGGAAGAGTCCAGCAGTTTCCTACAAGCTCAACTTAGCCTTTGCATGCAATACAGCAGTCATGCCCACGGGCATTTACTCAGCTGATTTGAAAACTACATCCACTCAAAACCCTGTGCATGCATGTCACAGCAGACTTGTTCATAATCAGCAGGAACTGCAAGTAAACGAGATGCCCTTCAATAAGTGAGTGGATCAACTACTGTGATGCCTCCGTAATACGGAGTATTCTTCAGTAATCAAAAGGAATGTGCTATTAACTCACACTACACAGAGGAATGTTAAACATGTATTGCTAAGAGAAAGAAGCCCATCTGAAAAGACAACTTACTGTATGATCCCATTCATGTGACAATTTCGAAAAAGCAACATTATGGAAATGGAAAACAGATCAAACTCCCCAGGGGTTTGGGAAAGGGGAAGGACTGAGCAAGTTTGACAGATCAAACTCCCAGGGGAGGTTTTTTGGATGGTGAGGCTGTTTTGTATGTAGTTTGGTACTGGGTTCATAACACTGTGATTTGTAAAAACCCATAGAACTCTGTAGTACAAAGACTAAACTTTAACACACACAAATTTTAAAAAGTCAACTAGGAAGGCAGTGAAATACCAGGGTGAGATGCAGACTGTGAGAAGAGAATCAAACTGCATTAAAAATGTAAGAAATAACCTCACTGAAAGTGGTTGTGGAAAAAGAAGGGGCTGACTTAACAAACTTTGAAAATGACTGGAAACGAAGACAAAAGGAGCTGGATGTATCACTGCCGTCTAGTTGGTAAAGATGGTTCTCAGGGGGTAGGTTGACTATTCTGAAACTGCCGTACATGTGCACTGAGAATGAACAAATAAGTAAGTGGCCGGTGGGAGTCCAGCTGCTCCCTGCTGGAGAGGGAGGTTACAGGTAAGCAAGCAGGGAGGGCTTGAATAGGGCTGTTAGCACTGGATTAATCTGACAGCATGGGAACTCCTGTTAAGCTTAATAAAGATACAGCTGGATAGAGAAGTATTCACAGATGTGTGTATGCTCAGGCTAGAACACCCCCCTCGCTCCCTCCGCTCACGGGGCCTAGAGCAAGGACACCCCAGTAGCACCAAGCCCTCCAGCACACAGATCTTGACTTCTAAGTACCCTTCTCCGATAGAAGGACCCAGGGCTCCTTAGAGAAGTGGGGCAGGGCTGGGGCAGGAGATACACATGATGAGCCTCGGGCATCTTGTCCTGCCAGAAAGCCAGGAAGTATACAAAATCCACAATAACGGGGGTGGCAGGAGCCGACCTCAAAGAGCTCCAACGGCCAAAACAGGAGCAATTTGAACAAAATGATTCATGGAGCACTGAATTACATATCCAAGAGTCCACACTGATATAAAAGGCATAAACAAATAGATGGGGGAGAAGACAAATCTCCTGTTCAGAGGAATTGCAAATAACCAGTGTAGCTCTGCCCTCAGGGAGGTGCAGCACAGCCCCCCACCCATAGGTGTGGGCCGCAAACAGCGACCGCCTTCCACGGAGCTTCCCAGTGGGGGCACGTGGCACACAGACCGGTGCCTGAGGTCCGGATCCACGGGAAGGGTCGTATTCAGGGCACAAGCCCTTTCGCTTGGCCACTGCAGTCTTCTTCCCCAAACCCATAACCCCGGTGAACCGGGAGAAAAACATCAAACACAAATTGAGGAATGTGCTCCAAAATGCTGAGCAGGACTCCTCAAAACTGTCCCAGACGTCAGGGAACACGGAAAGCCTGAGAAACTGCCACAGCTCAGAGGAGCCTAAGAAGTGATGACTGAATGTCCTGTGGGATCCTGGATCACAAAAAGGACATTAGGGAAAAACTAAGGAAGTCCCAGTAAACTATAGAGCTCAGTGAATAACAACAGATCATGACTGGCTGGTTGGGTGTAACAAACAGACGCCAGAACTGCAAGATTTGACAATGTGCTGGATACCTGAGAGCTCTCGGCATTGCCTTTGCAACATTTCTGTAAGTCTAAAACTTTTCTAAAATGAAAAGTGTAAGTTAAAAACAATCCCACTTGCCTGAGCCCCTCCCGAAGATATTTGGACTCTGTCAGTTTGGGGACATTGCCACAAATACAGGCTAACAGAAATACTAAGTAACAACAAGCAACAGGCAAAATCTGCCTCTAGAGAATCTCTCCACTTGGCCCCACAACCCCTTACTCGTCTGTCTCAGCCATTCCTTTACATATTCGATGAATATGCACAGAAACTCCATGTGCCAAGGACCCCACGAGGTACTAAGGACCTCAGTGTGGCACTGTTTTCCAAACAGAGGCTCCCCCCCCCCCACTGCTAGGTCGAGAACTCAACCTGGGGGCCACAAGCTGCATTCTTTCCCTAACGAAATGTAAGACTAAAACATATTAGAGTGCCTTTTCATAATAAGTGTACGGTTTGGGAAACTGTTTTCTGGCTGTGCATGATTTGGACTACGATGCAAAAAGCATTTTTTAAATGTAGGTTAGAGCCAAAAGAATGTAAAAACTACTGCAGTAAGCTATGTTCTTGGCCAGAAAGAGCTTAAACGTAATAGGGGAAAAGAGACAAGTAAATCTTGGGGGAAAAAATCATGAAACTGTTTGCTATGATTCATACAAAACAAAAAAACACAGTATGATGCTAACTGATTCACACCATCTTAGCCTAAGTAGTATCATGGGGTATTTGCAATTATTTCCTTATAATTTATTCTACCATACCTCCAAAAGGAATTTAAGGTAGCTGTCTCATTAAGCTAGTCCTCCCAGGCTATGAACTTTAATTAATCTGCACAAAAGTGCAGTTCAAATTTTCTCTACAAATAGTCTAACAACTTTCTGGTGGTGTATTTTTACAGAAATCTATATTTCCGTGATCTTCCAATAATTTGATTACAGCCAAACTCCTGCTTTTGTTCACTAAATTTCTTTTATCGTTACTTTGAGTCAAAACAAACTCGCATTTCTAATCTCAAGATCATTTCCACATGATTACAGCAATGCTCAAGATCAATTATATTTCATCCTTTGGATGCTCTGCAAAACGCTTGCAACTTCTGGCAAAGCAGATGGAAAAAAATTGTATCTGAAGGCCTAAAAACGACCTTTTCAATTTAAGATTTCCAGATTTGGATCAGTGCACTTAGGCTTCTCAATGCAAATCAAGCATACCGATGAAATTTAGGGTTAGCATTAGTTTGTCTGAAGTATAAGGTCTTAAAGATGTTAGATCTCTCAGTATTCAGAATAAAAAATGGTATTGAGGCAAGGGCCTTTCTTTGTTGTTTCTTCTAAGAACTCCAAGAGAGGAGGCTGGGAAAGAAGAGAAAAAAGGACAAAGCGTGGGAAAGAACCGGGAAGCAGCAGTTTGAGGGGCTGGGGGGAGCTGCTCCCGCGACCGCGCTCCAGGGAGGCGGGGCTGGGGAAGACAGCCAGGTGACAGCAGCCAGCCGCTCTCGGCCTGCAGCTCCACCTGCTCCGCGCTGGGAAGAACCTGCCCAGGTACCCCGCACGCCCTGACGCGGCTCACACGTGCACCTCCTTGCTCCCCCAGATGGAAGTTTCTTTATGTGCTCCCCTTTTGATATGGGGTTAGACATCTAAAACGGGCTCTGCCCTGGGAAACACTGCTCTATGGGAGCCTCTTTGGCATGTTTATTAAACTTACCATTACAGCCTCCCTTTGAATGACCTCAATATCCTCAGACTCGCAAATATGCATACAGACGCACATATAATAAAATCCTAAAGAAAGGGTTTTCCTGAGACACAGAGACATTCGTTTTGGCTCCGAGTATCATTAGGTTTGATGTGAGAATAAACAAATGCCTTGCAGCATTTTAGGAGAAAAGAGGAAGAGGACAAGGAAATAACGCTAAAGCAACACAGAAATCCAAACGCTAAAAATGCATCGGACTAATTCTTCACAGTCTCAGTCCTCAAAAAATTCAATACTGGCTGGTGTGGTTTGTCGCGCTTTGACTTCTTACTGTCTCATGCCACAAGCAAAGCTGGGCCCCTCCCTGAGGTTAATTATTTAACTGTATACAGTTACTCTATAAGCCATTAACTTTTCAAACGTTTGTACCTCTTTTGAGTACTCTATCTAAAGTTAACTGCTACTTTTATAAGTGTTCCAGAACCTATTACTTAATCAATATATGTCAATGCTTCAACTGTACACTTTAATTGGGTGCATCTGTTTGTTTGTAAATTATGACTCAATAAAGCCCATCAAGAAAAGACCCTACCAAGCGGAATGAAGAGTAGAGTAAATGAAACCCAAAAAATAAAAAAATAAAAAAGGCATACTTTAAAAAGAAAGCCAGACCACTGTTATAAGGAAGAGTTTAAAGGAGAGAAATAAAAATTCCCTATTAACATTCTAATTTTATGGTACCATTCTGATTTGAGCTGTTGTCTCCATACGTGAAATACATAAAAGAGAACATCTCCTGAGAGGCTGATATCTGCTTTAGAAGAAGAAAAGAAGAAAATCAGGATAAACAAGCTCTATTCAGGACAACCCACCACCTGTTTTCTTTACCTCGCTGCTGACAGTGTGGAGAATGCCAAGTGGATCCTGTACAAACACATGTCATATAATGCACACCGCAGCTATGCCACATCCTCCTTGTTTCATTTTTTCCCTTATTATGAAAAGACAAGCTTGTTTTACAAGATTATGAAGAACAGAAAAACTTTTTAAAAAATAATAGTAAAATCATCTCACCAGCCGATTAAAATTATTAATATGACTTCCATTATTTTATCTCCATCTTTTATATAATTAAGATGATCCTGAATAGATACAGTTTTGATTCTGGTCTCAACGTGAACACAAACATCTTTCCATGGCTCACATTTGTAAACCTTTCATTACTAAATGTTATTAGGAATTTGCTATAAATATTATTTGTAGAGATTGCATAATGACGATCCATTGTGTAGCTACAGCACAAGTAATCAATCTCTAATTACTGAACTTTTATATTGTCCTCAATTTTTAAAATATAAAGGATATAATGAATATCTTTACCTATAAGCCTAATTTGTATATTTAAAATTACTTCCTGCAGTAAGGAAATACTTCCTAAGTTTGGGATTAGAAACCCCAAAAGCCATGAAAGAAAAGATTGATAAATCCAGCTATATAACAAAATCCAATTTTCTGCATGTCAAAACCATAAACACCAGAAAGAAATAACAAGCTGAGGGTAAAACACCAAACCTGTGACTCATGACAACAGACTAATCTCCTTAATACAGAGAGAGCTTCTACAGATGACAACTTAGTAGACAACCGAGCAAAGAATATGAACATATGCAATTCATTTAGTGAAGGATAAAAAGATGGGTTGTCAATCTATTAAAAGATGCTTCTCATGATAAGAGAAATGAAATTAAAACTATGCTAAAATTTTTCACTTATCAGATTGGCAAAGATCCAGAATTTTTGGAGAAAATGTGCTGTCAAGCATTCAGAGAAAGGTGTTCTCAGTAGATGCTGGTGGGAGTGTAAATTGCTACAGCCTTACGGAAGGCAATCGGGCAACATCTGTCACAAGTATAGATGTGTGTGCTTTGATCTCACAATTCCACTTTTAAGGATATATCCTTTGGAAAAACTAGCATATGCAGTACGACCTGCGAACAAGGTTAGACAATAAGGCATTATTTATAACAGCAGTGGACCAGTTATAGAAGACAATGCATCTTTGTACTCCATGTGATGGAATACTATGCAGCTGTTTAAAAGGAGGAAGCTCTTTGTGTACTGACATGTCACAGTCTCCAAGTTATTAGTAAGTAAAAAAGCAAAATAAAGATCAATATAGATGACACACTACCATTTATAAAACTAGAGTGTGGGGGGATAATACACACACACACACACACACACACACACACACACACACACCCCAACTTGGATGAATATGCCACAATAATTTTCTGAAAAGAAACAGAAGAGAAGTAGATGTCTGGTGATAAGCCACTGTCCACCCTTAGTGCCTTTTGAATTTAAAAACATTTTAATGTATTACTATTTGAAAAATAAAATTTTATATTAAAAATAAAATTTGAATTATTTCTCTAAGATAGATACGTAGAAGTAGACTCACCCAAAGGGTTTAAAAGTCATTTTGTAGAATTGCTTTCCCGAAGCATTTGCCAAATTATATTTCTGACAGTGGTATGTGAGTATCTTTCATAATTACTAAAGGCAACACATTTTATTTATATTTGAAATTTTGATTAGAAAAAATGGTGCCATCTTGACTTGCACATCTCCACTCGTGGCGAGTTGCTACCACATCCCAGGCAGTCCCTACGCTCTGGGGGTACACAGGTGAGACAGTCCATCAGAGCAAGCAGCGTGAAATAGGAAATCCCAATACGAAATGGTAGGTGCAGATGAAGGACCATGGCTGTTTACTGTGGACACACAGATCTGGGGCACTTAGCTCAAGTCAGCAGCAGCGTTGAAGTTCTAAATGAGCTTCATCTACAGGTGGGTCTTAGAAGACGAGGACAGCAGCCAACAGAGCAAGTGGGCAGAACACAAGACTTGCGCAGGCCTTATGTTTGCTCTCACCAGCTCTAGAATATGCAAGGGATGGTGAAAGATGACCCTGAAGGGCCAACTCAGACTTGTCACCTGCAGAACTATGAGATCAAAAGGTGCTACTTTAAGCTACTGGGTTTGTGGTAATTTGTTACCGCAGTGACAGTGATAGGAAGCTAATACAGACGTCGGTCCCTGGAAGTAGTGTGCTGCTGTAACAAATACCTAAAAATGTGGAAAAGCCTTGGAACTGGGCACAGAGTGGGGGCTGGAAGAATCTCAAGGAGCAGGACAGGAAAAGCCTCTATTGCCTTAAAGAGGCTGTTGGTGGAAATGCCGACATTAGAGGTGTCACCAGGGAGGCTCGGAAGGAACTGAGGGCACGTTGCCAGAAACGGAGGAAAGGGGACCCTTGTTACACAGCAGTAGGAAGCTTAGCAGAATTGTGTCCTGTGGTGGTGTGGAAAGCAGAATTTGTAAGTGATTGTTCTGGTTTGCTAACGTTGCTGGAATGCAAAACATCAGAGATGGACTGGCTTTTATAAAATGGGGTTTATTTGGTTACACAGTTATAATCTTAAGGCCATAAAGTATGCAAGGTAATCAGCAATCGGGTACCTTCACTGGAGGATGGCCAATGGTGTCCGGAAAACCTCTGTTAGCTGGGAAGGCGCATGGCTGGTGTCTGCTCCAATGTTCTGGTTTCAAAATGGCTTTCTCCCAGGACATTCCTCTCTAGGCTGCAGTTCCTCAAAAATGTCACTCTTAGTTACTCTTGGGGCATTTGTCCTCTTTTAACTTCTCCAGAGCAAGAATCTGCTTTCAAAGGCCATCTCCAAAATGTCTCTTTAAACTGCAGTTCCTCTCTCAGCTCCTGTGCATTCCTCAGAGTGTCCCTCTTGGCTGTAGCAAGCTCTCTCCTTCTGTCTGAGCTTATATAGGGCTCCAATAAACTTATCAAGGCCCACGCGGAATGGGCGGGGCCACACCTCTGGAACTATCCAATGAAAGATCTCACTCATAGTTGAGTGATCACATCTCCACAGAAACATCCAATCAAAAGCCTTCAACCCAATCAACACCAATATGTTTCCTGCCCACACAGACTGCATCAAAGATAATGGCATTGGGGGGGGGGACATAATACATACAAACCAGCACAGTGATGAACTTGGATATTTAACTGAAGAGATTTCCAAGCTTAAAACCAATCCCAAGTATTTTAACTGGATGCCAGAACAAACTCCAACATATTTAAAGGAATACAACAAAATCATGAAACAATGTAAAATCACATTGATTGCTTTCACAGAAAAACAACTAGGAATGCAAAGCAGCAGAAAGACATGACTTCTAACAAGGGAAAAAAAATCTATCAGAAGGAAATGACATTTCCAGATCTGAGATAATAAACTTTGGACATTAAAACAGCTATTACAAATACCCTCTTTAGACTTAAGAATGCAGAGAACCACACATGGAATTGCTCCAGATGAAAGACACAATACCTGAAATTCAAAACATACTGAAGCAAAGAGGAAAAAAAGCGAGCAGAACCTCAGAGCCTGTGAGAACAACATCAAACAGCCTAGAACACAGGTAAATGGGAGTCCCAGAAAAAGGAGAGGATGACAGAAATAGTATTTGACAAAATAGTGTCTGAAAATCTTATAAATCTGATGAAAACTATGAACCCACAGATTTGTGAAGCTCGACAAACCCCAGATAAAGAAAACTACACCTGTTAAATGGTCATACAAATTGTTCAAAAGATGCTACACAATCTCTCTTAAAACCCCAGCCAAATTCTTTGCAGAAATTTACAAGCTGATCCTAAACTTTGTATGGAAGCTCCAGGGACCCAGAATAACCAAAACAGTCTTGCAAAAGAAGAACAAAGCTACAGGACTCAGATATCCTGATTTCAAACCTTACTATGAAACTACATAATTAAGACAGCGTGGGCCTGACAGAAGGAGAGATCCATGGCATAGAACTGAGAGTCCAAAATAAACCCTCACATTTACCAGTAACTGACTTTGACAATGCTGCCAAGACAATTCAATGGAGGGAAGAGTGGTCTTTTCAACATATCGTGCTGGGACAATTGGAAATCCACATGGAAAGAATGAAGTGGGACCCCTACCTCACACCATTAACAAAATTAACTCAAAATGGACCAAAGATATAAACATACAAGCTAAAAATATAAAGCTCCTGAAGAAAACACAAGCATAAATTTTGGTGTACTTGGATCAGACAATGGTTTCTTAGATGTGACACCAAACACAAGCAACAAAAGAAAAAACAGACTTCATCAAAATTAAAAACTTTTCTTCAAAAGATACACTCATGAAAGTTAAAAACATCTCACGAAATGGGAGAAAATTTTTACAAATCATACGAATATATTAAGAACTCTAATAACTCAATAATAAAAAGACAAACAACCAGTTTAAAGATAGACAAAAGATATGAATAGGCATTTCTTCAAAGAATATATAAAAATGGCCAATAACATCACAATGAAAAGATGCTTATCCTCATTTGACGCAGGGAAATGGACGTCAAAACCATGAGAAAGCACCTCATGTTCACTAGGATGGCTAAGAATCAAAAAGGCAAATAAGAACGTGGAGAAATTGGACCCCTGACACACTGTTGGTGGGAACATAAAACAGTGTGGCCTCTTTGGAAAATGGTCAGGCAGGGTCTCAAAAAGTTAAACATAGAGTTACCATGTGACTCAACAATTCCAGCCCTAGGTATGTACCCAAGAGAAATGAAAACACATGTCCACACAAAAACTTACAGCAGTAATTTTCATAATAGCCCAGAAGGAAAAATGATCCAAGTGTCCTTCAACTGATGAATGGCTAAACAAAATGTGATATATCCACACAAGTTAGTGTTACCTGGCAATAAACAGAAATTAAATATTGATACATGCTACAACATAGATGAACTTTGAAATCATGACGCTAAGTGGAAGAAGTCAGAAGCAAATGACCGCATATGGTATGACTCCATTTGTATGAAATGTTAAGAACAGGTAAATATATAGAAACACAAAGCAGATTAGTGGATTCAGGGGCTGGACAGAGGTTGGGTGGAAGGGAGAACTGGGAGGTGGCAACGACGGTATGCAGGTTTTATTTTTTGGGTGATGAAAATTTTCTAAAACTGGTTATAATGAAAGATGCACAAGTCTATGAATTTATGAAAAGCCATTGGATTGTACCCTTTAAATGGGCAAATTCTATGGCATGTGAATGTTACCTCAGGAAAGTTTTAAAAAGAAAAGAAAACCACACCAAGGCACATCATAATCAAATTGCTGGAATCCAGTGATAATTTTTTTCGAAAGCAGGATGGGGGGGAGGACATAAAGTGAAAAGACAAGCCACAAAGTTGGAGACAGGCTTACTGTCCAGAATTACATAAATGAAAAGAAAAACTCAAAATGGGCAAAAAGCCGTGAACAGGTACTTAAAGTAAATCCAAGTGGTCAAGAAACAAAGGAAGAGATGATTGGCTTCATTACTAATCAGATAATGCAATTTTAAATCATCAGCTACTATCGCACACCCCCAAATGTAAAAGTCCGACAAGAACATTTACATGTCTGATGGGAGTGTCAATTAACATGACCTCTTGGGGCCAACACTTTGGAATATTCAATGAATCTAAGAGGGCATTATAGCAAATTCCCAGAAATTCCACTCCAAGTAATAAACCCTAGAAATAATCCTAGAAAAACTCACACGTATATACACCAATTTATTCAAGAATGCCCACAGCAACCTGTTTAAAAGGGCAAATGGCTCAAATGTCTTTCAACAGGAAGATGAGTAAATTGTGGCATCTTATATGATGAAATTCTTCAGGCCAATATAAATGGATAAATTATAGTTAGGTTCAAAGGGGCAAGTGTCCAGGTAATTTACATTATATAATTCCACTTATAAAGTTTAGAAGCATGCAAAACCAAATATACACAAGTATCTGGTAAAGATGAAAGTAAGGGCAAGACAAACAGACAATGCAGCCTCATGGCAGCTCTAAAGGGAAGACCGGGCAGGGTGAGGGTGGAAGGGGCCCTGGGGGGCTGCAACGTAGGGTGGCTGCCGATACATGGGTTTTCAGAGAACTCAAAATGTTAAGTATTTGTTTTTTTTGTCTATTCAATACCTTACAAGTATAATTTCTAAAATGGAAAAAAAAAAAGGCTGGTAGGAGGGAAGAAGCAGAACGAGCAACTCCTGAATAATCTTTGGCTTTATTATCTCCAGGATGGGAAATGATTCCGCAAACGCACAGGCCCACGGGTGAGGAGCGGTGAAGACGTGGAGTTGGCGGGTCGCTGGCGGCAGTCGTGGAAGCAGCAGATGCTAACGTGCACCCAGAGCTCCGGCCAGTCGTCGTCCTGAGCCAGGACTTTGCATAAGTCGGGCCTCCTCCCCAGACCACAAGGCCAGTGGCACTATCAGCCCCATTTCACTAACAGAGCACTGAGGCACAGAGAGGGTAAACGGCATGCCGCCGTCACACAGCACGAGAGCAGAGGGAACCGTGTCCCAGCCTGGCAGCCTCGGCTCCAGACAGGCTTTGATGCTCTGCGCTGCCCGGGCACCGCCGGAGGAAACTCCTGGAGGAAAGAGGAGACTGCAGGCCTCGCTAAGGAAGACGCTTTGAGAAGAGGTGAGACGAGGTGCGATGTGGGTGAATGGTGGGGTGAGGGGGCAAGTGGGAAGGAAGCCGTTCAGGACCTACGGCCCCCAGTTCTGCAAATGCGGCAGGGGGTGAGGAGTGGGCCGCGAGCGAGTGGGACTGAAACGCTTGATGTACCTGGTGAGCGTGGAGCACAACCGAGACGAGCTTTGGGAGCAAGAGATTCCGATTTTCTGTGCCACACCCGTTCCAGGACCTGTACCCACGCGGGAATGCCAGGGCCAACCTCCCGCAGGAGCGGGCCTTCGTCCGGTCCTTGGTGGGCTGAACACCAGGGGATGAGTTATGCCACCAGGCAATGCCCTCGCCAGCCTCCGAGGCTCGCCCGGCTTTCCTGACAGACCCTCTCCAGGCACCCTGCCCGAGGCGGAGACGCCAGCTCTGCACTTCTGTCTCTGTGATCAGATTACAAAGACTCCAGGGAAGAAACAGAGCTCACTCCTTCCTTGCAAGGACTAAATATACAATATTTAAAGACACCTTTCTCCCAACCAGCTCAATAACTGAGATTCTACACTGATCTCTGAACTACGTTACAACACAGAAAAGTAGATTTTTTTTCTTAAGTTCTTCCAAAAGTGTGTACTAGCATAGTACTTTTAAAATCTCTTTTCATGGCTGAAAACTTTTAAAATTTCTTTTCATTGCTCATTTTGTGGAGCAACCAGCTCTCATCTTTCCAAGTTATCAGTCCAATTTCTGTCCAAATCATCATAAATTCTAAATTAATGACATTTTCCTACAGTTGCTATCAAATCAGGGAACTGAATTTTCTACTTTTTTGTCACAAATACCTTCAGGCAAAATCTACTAACAAACATCTAGAAATTAAATGAAAGAAGCTTAAATTTGTTTTAAAATGTTAGTACATAATGTTTAACAATCCATGTTAAAGTCTAAAGAGCTGTAACTTTTCCATATTCAGAGAATGTATAGGAAATTGCCTCAGCTAGATACTTTATGTCCCCAAATTTCTCGATATATCATGCAATTAAATTACAAAATAAATACATTTCAAAAAATAACGAAACCACTCACTACAGGAAACCACAATATGCAAGCATCTGAAACACAAGGAAACCAGTAACTGCAACACTCATGTGCATGCATGTACATGTGTGTGCACATTATGTGTGCACATATCTTTATGCATGCGTCTGTGCTTACGCAAATGTGTGTGTGTTCAATAAAAAGAAGTTCTGCATATACTCGGGTGCCAAATAGCTTCTGTGAGTCCTGTCAGCACAGAAATTCTACTTTGCTACTATGAACCCTTTACAAGAGCAAACAATACACACGTGTGCAAGGGCATAGCACACTGCGTGACAGCTAGGGATAGTCGTATCCTATTTTTTTCCACAAACTATATCTTACCTGATGCTCTTTAAAAAAATGTTTCAAAAATTTTTTTAACCACAACCAACAGTAAGAAAATAATCTCATGTTGCAACCTCAGGCATACACATATTCATGAAATAAAACATTTACCTAACAATATTGAGCTCACTAAATGTGATGCACTGTAAGATTTGTTTTTTAATATATTACATCTATTACATATATATTACATTTATATTTAATACTCCTCCTGCCAAATCAATGCCATGACCCAGTAATGGGTCAAAACTCAAACATCTTGATTATTATTCAAACTTGGCATATTTTACTCACATATTAGTTTTAATGACAAGATCCTGGGTTGCTATTCAGAAAATGATACGATTTGCCCAAGACCCTGAAAAAGGCCTAAGTGGTTCCCACGGATAGTACGCTTCTCCCCATGCACCTACACCATTCCACGTGGCACGGAACGCGTGCACGCCTGCCGGGGGAGGGCAAGAAAGGGCGCACAGAGCAGAACCGCGGTGCCCAACCAGGTCTTCCTGAACCGGCCGAGGCAGAGTGGCGCGGAGGGCAGGTGCCGAGTGTGGAACTGGGTGCTTAGTTCGGGTCCCTGTTCTCCCACTGCAGGCAGGAACTCTGCTGAGACAGCATCGTCTCGTCTCTAACGAGCACCGTGGGATGGGGACCAGCCCTGATGCATCACTCCATCCCCAGAGCCCAGGAGAGAGCCTGGTGCATAGTAGGTGAACAGCAAAGACTGTTAAAGGAACGAGGATCTTGTTCATTTGGGGGTGAGCAGGTGTCACACCAAGGCATGATTTTGCTTTTAAATTCTGACTGAAATTACTGGAGACCCCATGGCCCAGCAGTGTCACGTGACCCTAGGGCTGACTAAGCACTTTTCTCGCTCCACAGCTCCGAGACAAGAAATAGCACGGCCAAGAGGAGCTTCCTTTCTGCATTTTTCTTTGTTCAACTGTGGGTCCTTAGGAAAGGAAACAGCAAGCATAGCTTTCACTTGGCACCCAGGATACATGCCTTACTTACTGGTTGCCCCCTCAGACCAAAAATGTAAAATAAAAAAATAAAAGAGCTTCTCCTTGTTGACACATTAAAGCCATTTAACTCTTTCTTGATACCACAAACTGAGATGACTGAAGGGGTCAAAGAAGAAATGACAAGTCACAGACTCAATTTCTCAGCCTAGCACCAACACTGGTAGATATTTTGATAAACAGGGATGCGTTTATTTTAACTGATGCTCAATCCTATTGGATTTTCTGTCTTACCTATACTTCGCATCACCAAAACCAATGAAGTGATCACTTATTCCGGGCATTGTTATTCGCTGAGTTGTTCTTCCAGGAATAGTATCATGCTAGCTCCTAAGAGAGACTCAAAGGAGCACAGTTGGTACCTGATTAAGTATAATGAATGGTACAGACGGGAAGTCCTGATGAGATTTGGATAAAAAGAGATATTCTTCCTTCATTAGGAAACTTATTACTTAAACTTCTAGGCTTCAGGGATGGTAAGTACCTGGAGAGTGACCAAACCCTCTTCTACCCTCTTGTGGTTGGTCAGGCCAGTTACTAGTCATGGCATTCTTGCCCATGGAACATAAATAGGACCTCAGAATCCTTCTCAACACATCCCTCGAGGCAGTGACAGCCAAATCAACTGGCCAATATGATGAAACCCATTTGTCACCTCTGGACCCAAGTCTCCTTAAGCGGTTGGAGAGAAGTCTTCACATACATGAACAGTCTGTGACTCCTGCCCAAATACATACCAAAGAAAACACCCTCAACTCCAACATCCTTCAGGGAAGAGGTCTTCACTTCTCTAACCAAATGATACTATTTAACTGTGTGCCTTAAATTACATAGGTGATATGGTGATTGTATCTACAAATCCGATATATTAACATGTTTTATAGTCCTGTGTGCTAAAATTCCTTCAGTGCCAGGAATTTTAGCACACAGAGGTGGTTTCATGGGGTTTAAACATAAATTCGATCTATTTGTCCATTCTGTGACAAATCACAAGCATGAAATTATAAAATTATGATAAGTTCATTGTAACAAACAATACAAAAGTACGTAAAGTAAAAACCGGACTTTCCCTGAGGTAGGTGTGATTAAGTTTGGTGGATGTCCTTCCAGACTTTACACTTATGCAAGGAAAACATGAATGTGTATGTGTGTGCATGTGTGTATTCATATGAGCTTTTTACAAAAATATTTCTAGCAAAATTTAAGTTTGTAAATGAAACACGATGTTTAAATAATAGAAGAATGATAATACAATATGTGATGACATTTTATTTTGAACCTGACACAGCTCATCTTTGGACATGTAAAAATAAACCTGAAATAATCCAGAATTTTTCCAACATGAATTGTTATAATACAAGATCCCATCTAACTTCTGTTGAAGCTCAAAGAATAGACCTTCCAATTGAAAACCATCCTTTACATATGGTGGAACCACATATATCATACAAGAAATATCCAGTGAGCCCTGAGAACCACATATCCACAGACACTCACGGGAAGCACACTTACTCAGAGACAGGGGTGTTCTGCAGCAGAGAAGGCTCAGGAGAGCTCGCTAACACTTTCATTTTACATATGAGGAAACAGACTCACAGGTCACAAGTCCGAGAATGGGGCAGCTCCAGCGCCACGGCCCCCTCCGCTGTGGAGCCCAGGCCACGGAGCCACCCTGCCGCCTGCCGCCCTTCAGTGCCAGGAACTTCAGCACACACAGTAGGTTTCCTGGGTTTAATCGTAAATTTGATCTATTTTCAATCACCTTCTTCCCCAAATCTAACTCCTTAGCACCCCAGAAGCCTCTATCCTCCAGCTGCCCTGGAACTTGCACCCCATTATCCAGCCTGGGCTACAGCCCCTGGGCCCTGACCCTGCCCTTCGCCCTCACGCAGGGAAACGTTCCTGCTCACCTCTGGAGCCCCAGTTGTCAGGGGAAACATCCTGATGACAGGCCCATCCAGGAGCGTGGGGGGCGCCTTTGCAAAACTAACAACGAAGCCTGGGGGGATAATCTGAGCCCCCAACGCACGGCCACGGTCCCGATTTGGGTGCTGTGGTTACTCCAAGGTGGAATGGTGCTCCCAACACATGGTAGCCCTATAATTTGGGCTGAAATCTAACCTTTCAGTGCTCACCTAATAGCGACATGCTTACTTTTGAAAGCAGGTGCGCCCTTTTGGTAATGGTAGCAGATCAGAAGCTCAATGTGTAAAAGGGAGGAAAGCTCAGTAGTACGAGTTGAAGCAGTGGCTTCCTTCTCCCTCCCCCCGCCCCACACTCACCTTTGGGGTCCTCTGAGGAACCCTCGAGCTCCAGAGAACCAGTCTGGGAACCACTGCTTTATGCACTTTGGCACACTCCCCCTTGTTACCTGGAGCGAGACCTGCACAAGGCATACGAGCGAGTGAGATGCAAACGGACAGCAGTGCGGAGGGTTCTGCATCTCGTTTGCTCAAAGCCTCCGGCTCTTCCTTCTCCCAAATGTCAGCAAGTCATTCTTCAATAGCCTGCACTGCGCTGGATGACATGTACACTAAAAGTCATTTTTCTTCAGATCAAAGAGGTACTCCCTCTGCACCCCCCACCCCACCCAAGGCTGTCCCGTCAGAAGCAGGACCCACCCAGTAGTCCCACTCAGGGAGCTGCCTGCAGCCCCCCAGAGAACTGTACCCTTCCTGCCTTGGGTGCCGTCTCCTGATGTACCCCGAAGATTCCAGCCCCTCAAGGTGTTGAGCTACGCTCCCTTCCACTGTCCTCACAAAATGCCATGAAAATGACCTTGGTCAGTTGTTCCTCTGACCTCTTTCCCCAAAAGCCAGTCTAGGGAATCAGGCTGGGGAAAGGGTGAGGGTGTGGCAGACCAAACACCTCTCTCCATCTCTCTTTTCTCTATCTGCTACTTCGCTCTTCCTTCAGCTCAAAGGCCTCCGGTCTGTGGATGCAGGGAACTCCCTGCCCAATGAGCCTATTCTCACAACCACCCAGCCCCACCTTCAGCCCCATCTGCATCCAGGCTGAGGCTGAGCCAGTAGCTGGTTATGGCCAACGATGTCCGAAAAGAGTGACACCAAGTTCACACACTGTGCTGAAGCTAAATTCTCCGAAAGAGTACGCAAGGTGGAGTTGCATGGGCTAGAATCTCTCCAAGAGAGATGACCTGCGGTTGGGAGAGACGATCACAGTCCAAACAGTCGGTCATGATACAGATGTAAGCTGCAGGCTGGTGGGCTCGGGGTCTAGGCATGGCCTCGGGAGCACTGGCTCCTCAGTCTGCACGTCTCTAACCCTGTGGGGTGGGGTGGGGGGCCGGGACACCCATGCATGCCCCACGGCTCCCCAGCCTCCACGGAGTACAACAGGAGCCCTCCGGCTGCCCTTTGGGTTCCCTGCCACGAAGAAAATGCCCACCCCCTCCTATCAAACGCACGTGGGGCCGCTGCGTGGGTTCACCTTTCCCTGTAAATTAACAACCTGGAGACAGATGTGTTCAAGTGTTTCCCGTGAGTCTACTTGGTGTGAATCAGAGCCACAGGTCCTGCTGGGGGCCCACACCAACTCCAGGACCCTCACGTCTTTACCAGGCCCAGTCCTCTCCAGAGGCCCCCCCTTCCCTACCCGAGACCCCGTAGCTCCTGTTCTCTAACTCCCTTTCCCGATGGTAGGAAAGGAGCATTAAACTTTGGTAAACACTGTTCACACCCAAAATGCTATCTGTCCCAGACATTTTCAATATACCTAGTGGATGCACTCAGTGAACGCGCTTGGCAGATAGCTACCGCTCATCGTGGCAGTCACACATCTCACACCCCCTCCAGACTCTGAGAACCCTGCGCTGGGAGTGGGCTTTGCCTGGCCCCAACCTCCCCCCGCCTGAGAAGGCTCACAAGAAAACCTGCTGTGGTCCTGCGGGGCCCCCAGGGGTTCGGGGCAAGGTGTTCGGTGGCACTTGTGTCCCCCCTTCACTTTGCGTTCTCTGTCCCTGAGGCCTCCCCGTCACCCAGCCCCAGGTGACTGAGGGGCTGGAGGGTCCCTCTGCACCGCCACAAAGCTGGGAGCTGGTGGGAGCCCCTGACCCCTCCTTTCCAGAACCCGGTGACCACACTCGGCATTTCCATCCAGCCCACCGGCTTGTTTCTTCTTCACTCCTGGGGGTCCCCTTCACGAGTCACCTGTGCCCAGCCCCACCCTGGCACAAGGCTGGCCTGCAAAGCAGTTTTTCATTGCTTGATGGAGAAGGTTAAGAATACCGAGCTGAACAACGTGGCACCGGGCCGTCTGCCTGGGAAATTAGGAAGGTGACCTCCGATGCTCCTTCACAAGGAAAACAAACCCGCTCAGGGGCCGCCCTCAGGCACGCTCCCTCTGCAGCCTCGTTCCACAGCGGGGAGATTCTTGGCCATACTTTCCATTCCAAATGGCCAATTCACGTTCTAATTAGAATCTGACCCGCATCCCCGAGCCCTCTGCACAGCCCCACGACCCCCTCCCCAGCCGCCGCAGGGACCCGGGGGTCTTGAGCAAAATCCGCACAACAGGAAAGGCGGTTTCCACAGCCCCGCGCAGAGCAGCCCAGGCGCAAGCCGTGGAGCTGTCGGGGTTTCTAGTAAATGGGAACACACTCCTGGAGGGTGGGGAGATGGGCTCCCCTGTTAAAGCCCTTCCGTATCTGACTTCCTTAGGCTTTTCCCACTGCACTCCCCCCCCCCCACAAACACACACAAAGGACTTGACACCCACCCATAAGCCCTAGGAAGAAAAATACCCCTCACGGGAACAAACATGGGGCAGCGGAGAGTCCGGGGTGCCGTGGCCACAGCCTTTGCCCCATCAGGCCCCAGGAAGTTTCTAGGATCCAGAAGCAGCATGGGTCCCAGCGAGGGCAGGAGGAACGCACAGAGCTGGGTTTAGCACCGTCCCTGCGGCTCTGTGGCTTTAGCTGCCAGCCTCTCCAAAGCCCTGGGCCTTCCTGGCTGCCCTGCCTGGTGCCAGGTGAGGGTCGAGCGGCTGCGCTGTGGAGTCCTCCCACCTGGCCAGGTGCCTTACCTGCAGCCCCTCGTGCAGATGGTGGCCACAGCCCCAGCAAAGAAGCTCCCTGTCCACCCAGTCGTCAGCAACCAAGTTACTCGAACTCGGTTTTAGCCACAGGTGTGGCTGCCTCCTCCACCCTGGAGACTGAAATAACTTAGAAAACTAAGCACCTGCACAAATGCTTAATCCCAATGAGTAAGATGAGGGGTCTTCCAGAAAGCTGCTGGCAGCCAGTTTGCTTCACCTGTTCCTTTTCTCGCTCCCTTCCCAATCCATCCACCAGTTTATCCACCACCTTTGACCTCCTGGCCTCCCTTCTGTAGCCTTTCCCCTTTCGCTCCGCTTACCCTTTTCCTTTTGTGCCCCTTACCTCTCCTGCCTCTTAAGCTCTCACAATCAACATGAGAACACAATACAAAAGCATGACTTTTAAAAGGGCATATAATTACAAGACTTTATCTGAATATTATTTTTAAATGGAACCAAAAATTTAGTAAGAATGCAGGACACATTTAAAATTTTTCTTTGTTTTTTTAACAACTTTTCTTTTTAACTTTAGACACAGCTGAGACTTTTAAAACAATAAATGACAGAACACCTAGTAAGTTAAAAAAAGAGTTATCCTGGAATCAAATCATTTCCATTTTAGACTACCAGCGGGTGATTACACTAGAATTTTGACAGATTAAGTCAAAAAAAGGGGGGGGCATAGACTTTACTGGTGCAGGATGCTAAATTTTCTGTGCTTTTAAGCAGGGCATACAGGGCGGACTTCTTGCTCTGCTTTGTTCATGCCATACAGGTAATAAGTTGTAACAGGTTACAGTGTGGTATGTTTTTACATCAGTCTCCCCGGCTAGCCAGGGAGGCTCAGGGCAGAAAACAGCATTTTGTTCGTTTTGAGATGAATAAATGCATATTTGTTTGATGGTGGAACAAAAATTCACATTTAGCAGTAAACCATGCAGCTTTCAGATGGTGTTACCTTAGAGCAGGACACCTGGGCAGCGACTGGCTCCAGATTTACCAAACAAAAATAATCTAAAGCATTTGGTTCTTGGTGCATTTTTCAACCCATCTTCCCCAGACAGGGCAGGTGGGAGCTTGTTTCCTTTTCATCTGGATACTGATTTCCTGAGTTCTAGTTTACACCAACCCTGCCACCAGCGCGAGCCCCAGAAAGGAGCTGCGTCTGCTTGTCTGCCCAGGCTGTCCTTCCGGGGCACCCCCCCCAATCCAGACACCCTGGAACCTTCTGCCCTTTCCAAACACTTGCACCCATCCTGGGCCACCCTACCTCTCATCTCCTTCTCGGCAGCCGGCCTCTTATAGGTGGGGAAAGGGCCTCAGGGCTGCCAGGCCGCTGCCTCCTGACTCCCTCCCCCTCTCCTCCAGGGTACGCAGCCACACCTGGGGAGCTTTTCCAACATGCCCATCTGGAGCTAAATCACCCCACAATTCTGATTCCAGATGGCTGGAGGGGAGGGGGGCACCAGGTGTCTTCCAGAAGCTCTGCATGTGGGGCAGCCCCCACCCAACCACACAGACCCTACCAGGTCTGCTCTGAACACACCGGATGTGTCTTGTGGCCCACGAGACACTCAAGGTCATGACAGAGGACAGGTGTGGGGTGGTCACCTGGTTACTTCTCAGTGGCACGAGGGCCCCTGCAGCCTGGGACCCTCCACCCTCCCGGAGTGGACCTGGCACCACAGTGGTGCCCGGGCGAGCCCCCCCCTCCACTGCACCTTGGTCGCCCTTCCTGGTGAGAACCCAGAGCTGGGTGCCCTGACCCCGACCCCCCATCCCCCCAATTCTTCGTGGGTCCTCAGGCGTCCCGGGGGATGGGACCCTCTGCCTTTGGGATGCTTAAGGACCTGTCTGCCCCCTCCTGCCCCTCCTGCTTCCTCCCGCCTTGGGGGACACAAAATTTTGGAAAAGTCCTTGGCCTGACTGGGAGAGGGCAACGGGGGACACAGGGCCAATGCTTCTGCCCCCTCCCGGGCCACCGCCCATCCCTGCCGGGCACCAAAGCTGGACCCAGGAAGACAGGGCGACGGCCGCCTTGGCACCTGTGGCTCCCCGAGTGCCCCGCCCCCCTGGCTCTCAGCTTCCTGAGTCCCACAGGGCAGTCGCTACCCCCATCCTCCAACCTCTGAGCACCCCCAAACCCCCCTCACCTCCCCCATCTCGGGTGGGACCAAGCCCCCTCCAAAGTCCAGAGCAGGGCCGCATGGACAGGGAGGGGCACCGGGGGACCCTGCCCCTGTACCCCCTCCCCTACCCACTGCGCTGTGTCCACGACTCCCCAACACCACGCCCAGCACGTCCTGCAGTTGGGAGTTGGGGTGCCAGGCCCCCCAGGTCCTCTGCTGTGCCTCTAGCTGGAGTGCGGGGTCACAGGTCCCCTGCGCCCCTCTACTGGGGCTGCCTTGCCCAGGGCCCAGGCCTGGAGGGGCCTGAAGGGGCCTGGGGCTCCAGCCACCTTAGCCTTGGACCCCTGCGCCCTCCACCAGGCCCGGGACGCAGCCGCAGGTGGGAGCGCCAGGTAGGCCCAGGAGGTGAGGCTCAGCCTTGTCAGTTGTGCGCCAGGTGTCTCACGTACAGATACGTCGTACTGAACACAGACTGTCTTGCATCCATCTGCAAACTCGGGCGGAAGTACGTGCCCCTCTTAGAGTTCAAAGGAGGCTGGGAGAAGCGTTGCTTGCTCCCTGTCACACAGATCCCAGCTCTGCCACTTCACAAGGACCAGTGTCTCCATAATTCTGCCTCACAAATCTTAATATGTGAATATGCTGCTAGAACTTGTCCTTTGAGCAAGAAAATAACCCAGTGCCTCAGAAATACCCACTTCCGAATTTTCGCTGAAGAATTTCCCCAGATCTGCGCAGCCAACAGACCATGAGCGATCCTCTTGAAACCATGCTCCCCATGTGAAATACCCTGTTGCAAAATCAATAAAAGGCTTTACTGAAATGCGTTCTAGGATGCATTGGCTTGATGCTAGCAGGACGGGCTTACCTTTCCTGCCATTTTTAATACACTGCCCTTCAGATTAATGGGTTTCTAAGCTCACAGACCAAGCCAAGCAGTCAGGTGGTGAAAGGGCTGGCCCTCTGCATGCTTTCCTTGCTGAAATTCCACATGTGATTATTATTACCCTCCGTTAACTGATGAAAGCCCAAAAATAT
Source organism: Bradypus variegatus (assembly GCA_004027775.1). Lineage (NCBI taxonomy): Eukaryota > Metazoa > Chordata > Mammalia > Pilosa > Bradypodidae > Bradypus > Bradypus variegatus. The sequence goes on along the minus strand of PVKY010000038.1, from coordinate 57,897 downwards.
GTTTCCCAGTTCACATAGATAGCCAGGATATGAACCCAATTTTGTCTGGATCAACAAGCCTTTTTTCTACTCCTTGGGTAGAAGAAACTATGCCTAGAAGAAACTATTTGTCTTGCAAAATGGGGGGCAGGGAGATGCCAGATTCCAGGGGTTCTTTCCTTAAACTCAGTTTCTGTAACAGGAGAGGTGAGCCTGCACTGGGACTCACAGCCTAGTTTTCTTGAGTGGAGGACGCAGAGTGCCTGGTTCAGGGCAGGCACCTAATAGGGTATTTGGTGAATGAAGTAATGAATTCATAAAAGAATCACCAAACTGGGACCTTACCTGGGACTTCTCAGTAGACATGAGTCTTGCAGAATGACCATATAGCAAAGAGTTGTTTTGTTTTTTAAAAAAGCTCCCTCTATTTTCCCCACTGCATCTTGCTGTTGGGTTCCTGTCGGCTACAAAACCAGCAAATCATAGTTTCAAAAGGAACCAAAGGAGGATGGAGGACGGAAAGAGACAGAGACGAACACAAGGATGCAGGTTTGGGAGATGGGGGTGGGGAGTGGGGAGATGAGGAGGGACATCCTTTCCTTGTCTACTTCTCAGAGGGAACAGAATTTATATCAGCCAGAAACATGAAAAGGCTTCAAAAGTGCATTCAAGTTTCTACCCAAACTGTGAAATTTAAGCTATCCTTTTGTTTTCCTTGCATTAGTGTAAAAGCAGTGTCTTGTTAACATTGAAAATAAAACTGAATCCAGGCCCCCCGTGACCTGTGCCCTCCCCCCAGGATTTTGGCCCTGCCTGGCTTTGGGACAGTGGGGGCCGGAGCAGTGTGTGACAAGTGGAAGGTGAGCTCGCCACCTCTCCCGGGACAGGGAACTGCCCGCAGCCATCGGCAGGAAGTAAACTTTCAGACTTCCACAAACAAATTGAATAAGGGAAGTGAGAGAGGGGGTCCACAGAACTTTCAAGGAACAGGTGATTTTTCAGAAGTTCCGGGGAGAGGATGAAATTGTGGATCTAGCCAAGGAACAGCAGCAGCCACACTGGGTTTATCTGGGCTAGATGAGGGGTTGTGCCCCCTGTGGTAAAGAGGTGGCCATCTGGTCTGGAAGCTGCTGGAGACGAGCAAATGAGCTCATGTCACGCAGGGCACTGGGTAGATCAGATGCCCGCGGCCTTCCTCCCTCACTGTGGGGCCAGCCCTCATCTGCTGATTGCCCTGCACCCCCGGTGCTGAGATGTGCCCTGCCGCTGGGTGTACCTGCACTAACAGCCCCTTCCCCCCACCTCCAGACACCAAATTCCCCTCTGGGCCATCTTCTGCTGGGGGGTGATAACAGCTACGGGTGGGACTATCAACATGCCCTCAAACTCCCTCCTTGCAAGGGAGCTGGAGCTCCACCCCAAGCTAACCCCTGCACCCCAACAGATGGCCCTTGTGAAGGGGGCTCAGAGGCCCCTGGGCGGGGCGGGGTGTCAGCGCCTGCTGACTGCATGGCCGGGCATGGCCCTGGAGGCTGGGTGGACCTCCCCAGCAGCCCTCCTACCACTCAGGGTCCCTGAGGTAGGGTGGGAGGCTCTAGCCCTCACGTGCCTCCTGGCTGCCAGCCTGAAGGAGTGAGGCCCCACAGAAACCACAATCAGGAATTCCGTGATCCTTTCTGTCTTCCAGTGATGAGAACTATTGCTAACGTCTCTATTTTTTCCCTTGTATGTTTGCTTTCTGAGCATGTTTTCAGGAACCCATTGGTTTCTCAAGTAAGGGACTGCACAGGACATAAAATGCCCCTCTCCTACCATGGCCTTCTGCCCTGCCCCACCCTGTCTTGCACTAATTTTTTTATTTCTTCATGCCCTTCAATCCTTGGATCCCCTTCCTATTTCCTTGGCCAGTCACCTCCATTCTGACTCCCCTGATGTCCCAGCCTCCTACAGATCAGTGCTTTTATAACGAGTTCATTTTCCTACCACTGTGGGATCCTTCATTTCCTTGATCTCCCTGCATTCTGGGGTAAGACTCTCACCCACCCACCTGCCTAATTAGTTTCCCAAATTGCTGGGTACTACTGGGAAGTCCGAAGAGAATGTGGGTGGGATCCACTGTGAAGTCTCCGACTCTCAGAAGAGCACCTACTGCTTTTTAGGGCTTGGTAGAGTCCTTCTCGTCATCTCTCCGTTACGTCCTCCCCCTCTGCAGCCCTAAAGCTCTGCACCCAAGTCCCCACCTGCTCTCTCTCCCCACTTCCAGCAGAGGGGATTGGCGCCCTCTGCAAGGGAAGAGAGGTGGCTTCCCACCTGAGCTTCCTCAAATATTTTTGTGTCTCCACATCAATTGTATTTCTTCTTTCTTCTCTCTGAGGAACTGTTCCTCTAGAATTGGACTCTCTCAATTTTCCCCTTTTACCTGCCTTTTCAGAGTCCTCCACCCACCTCTTGGGTCTCTGACTTCAATGGGTCTCTGCTATTCTTTAAATAATAATATTTATTATTAATATGAAATTTCCAACAACTCTTGTTACCTGCTCCTACTAGTGACTTCTTCAGTGTTCCTTTACTACCAGACTCTGTCAATCAACAGTCATGTTTTAATTGCCAATGCAAAGGGCTCATTCTTTGGCATCTTTCCCTGTTCTTAATATTTTACCAGGTTGACATGTCCCTCGTCCTTCCAACTCTCTTCACTCTGTTGTTGTTTTCTAAGGAAAGGGATTTTTTTTTTATTGGCCACTTGACATCTGCCTGCTTTTACATTATTTAGAGGTCTTGGTCCTTTGACACTTCACAAATTTTAATGCTTCAAATCTGACCACAGCCAGTTCTAGGCAACCCATGTCATGCATCAATAATCCAGAATTATGTAGATTTTATACACCTCGACTTTTCTACTCTCTTTGTATTTTCCATCTGTGTACTTGCTGGGGGTGAGGCGGTGAGGGCTGTACATAGCCCCAAGGAGCTCTCACAGCTCTAGGCAGAGGCAAAGCAACGAGCAAGAGCCCATGGACACCCCTCAGGTAATGACCTGTCCGAGGGCATCCTGGCTGCATCGAGGAGATGACGCCCACCATGGCAGAAACAGTTCCTCCTTCCCTTCTCTGAGTCTGGGTCTCCTGGTCCTCCCAACACCCAAAGATGCCTTCATCCCCATATTCCCCCCTTTCCTGGATGTGAGTGGTCCGCCACATTCCAGCTTCAGACCTTCCCCCCCAGCCTTCTCCCTTTCTCCTTCCTGCTCAGCCCCTGACCCCTCACTTCTGGCACGTCCCACATGGCTCAGAACCATGCCAAGCCACATGCCCCTGTGCCCTGCCCACTGCGGGTCCCAGCAGCCCCTTCAATGCACCGTCCAGGCTGAGCTGAGCATCTTATCCCTACGATGAGTTCATACTCCAACTTTCATAACTGTGCTAACCATCCTCTGGGACCCCCCAGATTTGCATCCTTAGCCCTCTGTGTCGCGTCTCCCGTATCACACCCCTCGCTCTCCATCCGACTTGCACTTGGAACAAACTTGGCACGAGGCTTCTTACCATACCCATCTTACGTTCTCTTGAACTATAGCATGCAACCGTTTTTAAGGAAAATATGTAAAAAGAAATCCAGATAGCAGGATTTAGATACTTTGGGTAATATCAGTGATATTATTCATTCTGTCACAAGTTATTTGTGGCAAGTACAAGATGTAAAACTTAACCTTTACTGCTAGTAATTTAATTTTAACAGGCTAAAATTACATAAATTACATGCAGATGTAATACTTTTTGCCCATTAGAACAGAAAGGTAGCATTTTAAAAAGTAATTTTCTTTTAAAAAGTAATTTTTAAAAACTCATTTTATTTTATTCTATTATTTGTATATTACTTGTATCAGAGGAGTAATGGTAAAATGATTCCCGTATAACTATCTCTCAAATTCATTTGTTATCAGGATTTTGTCACTAGGGCAGCTCAGATGTTCCCCCTCCTCTTGCCTTTCCTTTCTTTGCCGAAGTATTTAAAGCAAACTCCAGGCATCAGCTTATTTCACTCCTGCTCAACATCAGTGCTATTATCATGCTCACAAAATTAACGGTAATTACTTGCTATTGCCTAATGCCCAGTCCATCTTCAAATTTTCTCACTTGTCTCAAAAAATGTGGTTTTACATTTTTTTTTAATTGGGAGGTGCACAGTTTCCATTCATTGCACCTGGCTCATATGTCTCCAGTCCCTTTAATCTTTTCTCCTCCTGTCATTGGCTTGTGGAAGAGATGGCGTCTGCTGTCCTGCAGAATGTCCCACCTCCACCTTCATCCACCTCCTTCCTACTTGTGGGACTTCACTGGTTTGCTCCTCTATCCCCCGTTTCCTGTAAACTCGCACCACTCTCTCTGGCTCTTACATTTCATAACTTTTCTCCTATTCCATGGGTCATTTATAAAAATGCACTTATTTTGGCAATTCCTTTTTTTCCTGGATTCATCTCAGTTGGCGCTTGACCTTTCAGCAGGTAACCAGTTCCAAGGTATTGGCCATATTTCGGTGGCTTCCAGAAGAGTAGACTGATGAAATGAGGTAAGATCAAAAGACACATAAAAAAACAGATTAAATAAAAGAAAATTATTTTAGGAGAAATTCAGAAAACTATGCTCTTGTTTTATGTAGCTATATTCTTTGATTCAAGGTGCTCTGCTGTAAGACTATTATCTTGTAAAATTTATTCATTTGAAAAAAAGGAAAATACTCCCCCAACTTAATTATCATTCTTGATTATGAAGGCTGGGTTTTGACATTTTTAGATGCATAGAAGCAATTATTTTTAAATAACCTGAGGAATTTAGCTTGCGTCTGTGCAGATATGGTGTAATTAGGAGTATGCATGGGAAATCTTGTGTTTTATAGAGTCAGTGAGGCAAAGAGGCTTTCCCAAGTATATGGAGATATTGCAGTTATGTCCAACACAACTTTTTTACAAGGATATCATTCCTAAATATTTTCTGTAGTCTTGATGACAATTTTTTTGATGTCAAGGGAGTTTCATAAAGGACATGCATGAGTATCATAACAGCTTACACTTAGTGGGTAGTTACAGACTGCCAGGACTGGTTCACATTCTTTATGTGTAATAAACCATTTAGACCCCTGTGAACTAGGTTCACCAGTTATTCCCATGTAATGGATGCAGAAAAAGAGGCTCGAAGCAGCTGAGTCCCTTCTGCAAGGCCTGGGTCCCAGCCGGGCCTGGCGGAGCCCGGGGGTGAATCCACGCGGCAGGTGGAGGTGCCATGGGGCCCGAGCACAGCGGGCGGGAGAAGCCCCCCAGTCGGCCACTGCCCCTTCTGTGGTGGCTATGGGGCTTCTCCAGTTACAGGGGCTTCAGGGAACCCCATCCAAATGCGGGGGAGGGGCGGGAGCGACGCTGCCGGAGAGTCTTGCATTTCCCCCCTTCGCTCCTGGACCGAACCGTCCTTGTTGGTTTCCAGCAGCTGGAGAGGGAACGGGCCCCCAGGTGGTCCGGGTCCTCCGCGCCCACCCAGAACACCAGCGGGGAGAGGGGACCCCTCGGGAGAGCAGCCCTGGGGGAGCAGACTTAGGTGCTGGGTTGCTAGGTCCCATGCCCGGCCCCCCCGGTGGTCAGCGACCTTCAGATCTTCAGAGACACTGGGAAAGCCAGCGGTCCTGCATCCTGGAGAGTTTAGCAAAGTCGCATTTGGTTCAGCTGGGCTTTGTTTTGGTTTTGCAGAAAACTCTCTACATGTGTGGGAAAAGGTTCCAAAATTATGCTAAACCACCTGGAAAACTGTCATTATAATGATTTTTTGTTAAAATTGAACTTTTGCTTTTTCATTTCTTTCTGTGACTTATTTCTATTTTTTTTCCTCAAATTTTTTGCTTGGTTTCCATTCTCCCAGGCCAGAAACCCTTCTCCACCCTGCCCCCTGACACTTCTAATGGCACAGCTTTGAACAAGCAAATCTCTGCTCAGACCTTCCCACGGCCCCAGACTGAGGCTGCACGTCCTGCTTCAGCATTTGGGGTCTTTCCCAAGCTGGCGTTCAACATAGCTGTCTTCAAGAACACTCAAATTTTTTAAAAATATATTTTATTTTACTTTATTTTATTTCATTTTATTGTGGTAACATATATAATGTATAAATTGCCCATTTTAACCATTTCAAGTGTACAATTCAGTGGCATTACTTACAATCAGAATGTTGTGCTACCATCACCACAACCTTTTTGTTCCCCCAAACAGAAACTTGGCACCCATTCAGCATTAACTCCCCCCAGCCCCTGGGCACCTCAAATCTGCATTCGGTCTCTATGAGTTTGCAAATTCTAGATATTCCATGTATGTGGCATCATACAATATTTATCCTTTTGTGTCTGGTTTCTTTCACTTAGCACCATGTTTTCAAGGTTCATCCATGTTGTAGCATGTCTCAGAACCTCATTCCTTTTTATGGCTGAATAATATTCCATTGAATGGGTAGATCATATCTGGTTTATCCCTTCGTCTATTGAGGGTCACTTGGGTTGCTTCCACCTTCTGGCTAGTGTGGATAAAGCTGCCGTGAACAATGGGTAAAGGCATCTGTTTGAAGGACGCTCCTTTCTTGACTGGTTTCCTCCTCAATGAGAATATTGCCACCTCAAGGTACATATTGCCACCTCCATTTCTTGTTACTACCCATTCTTTCTAGGATGTTCTCTTTTGCCTTCCTTTTTGTTCACCTGAGTCATATCCTTACTTAAATGCCAAGTTCAAGACCCACTGCTTGGAGCAGAGAGTCCCTGACTCATTTCCAGGTGCATATTCCCCTCAGTCATCCTGCTTCTTCAGAAATTCAAGGCCATTTGCTTGGCCAGTGCCGTCAATGCTACATATACATAAATACAGCAAATAGATGCCTTCCCCTCCCAGCCGGGGCACAGACTCCTGAAGGACAAGGAAGATGCCTTACACATTTTCTTTTGTTTCTTTGTGGATTCTGACATACAGCAGGTAGCATATTTCATCAATCCTAAAATGCTATCAGATGTAGGATGCAGCATTACTTTATTTATCACTAGGAGGAAAAGTCTACTGCTCTGAATCTAGGACATGATGCTTTGTTATGTCATCTCTGTGCTGTAGAGTCGTGTTGAGTTGTGTTGAGTTGTGTTGATCCAGCATTTCTTAAAAGATCCCATAAAAGAACCAAAATCCACCAGAGCTGGCTCTCGAGCTGGCCTTGCAAGTATCTAGAGGGAATCTGTTTTTGACTTCTTCTTAAGGATGTTGCTAAACCTATCAGATCCACTTTCCCCATCCCTTTTTCCACAACCATTTGGTTCCTGAGGGCCAAGAGGGTGCCACCATTTGTGTCTTGGGATTTTCCCTGAGCTGCTGCCAGTCGCTCTGATGGGTCTCAGTGCCGGCACAGACATGACAACCTTGTCACCATGGCTACCAGCCAGAAGCCACCGTGCAGTGCCCTGGCCTCGGAGATGCCAGAATGTGAGCAAATGTGTGTCTTAGAAAAAAGGAAGTGCGGTGTGGGGCATGGAGGAGGCTAAACAAGTAGACCCAGCCCCAGTGTCTGTAAGGGACGACTTGGTTGGATTTTTGTTCAACATCCATTCGATCTTCCCCTGATAACTGTCCCCTGTTTCCCTCAGTGGGTCCACCCAGGGCTTGCACAGCAAAGTAGCGCAAACTGGGTGGCAAAAAACAACAGCAATATATGGCCTCCCCTTGCTGAAGCCCGGGATCTGAAACCCTGGGGAGGGCCCTCCCTGCCTCCCGCAGCTTCGGGTGTTTCGCTGGCATCCTGGGGCTCCAGGCCCTGCGTCACCCTGCGCAGCCTCTGCCCGCGTCTGTCGGAGTTGACTTCTCCTGTTCCTACAAGGACGCCAGCCACGTCGGGTTAAGGAAACACCCCCTCCAGTGTGACCACTGTCAACTAACTGCGCCTGAGATGACCCTCCGGCCAAAGAAAGCCACATTCTGGGGACGAGGACTTCGCCCACCTTTGGGGTCACAGCAGCCCCTGCCCATCCTCCCTGGGCCCGGGGGCTTCCGGGGCACAGGGTCCGTCTGTGATCCTACAGCAGAGCCCGTGTCCAGGCTAAATGATTCAAGGACTGGTGGCCTGGCGGGGCGCCTGGGAACTCTGCCAGTGGGCTTGAACCTGGCTGTATATAGCCCCTGGAGCAACTGGCGCCTTCAGACAACCGCGCAGCTTCCAAAAACGGGGGCAGCCTGAGGAATCAGAAATAAGAAGTCGAGAGACAGAAAACTCAAGTTCTGGAGCAAGCTGGAGCCTGGTCAGGGATGTGAACCCCTAGGCTCCCTGCTTGCTTCAGCCAGGGGACCTCAGCACCCTTCTTGGGCAGTTGAAATTATCCTGAATCAAAGCAGAGAAGACGAGCCCTAGGCAGAGGGACACATTGAATAAATCCTTCTTGCATGCCTACCGTGCACGGCCACTGCCAGATAAAGCCTGGCTATAAAAGCGAATAAAATACCATGTGTTCCTCCACCCCAGCTCCTCCTTGTCCCCCAGCAGCCTGGGGCAGGCTAGTTTGGTATTTTGCCAGGGGGATACATTCTAGCAAGTGTGCTTTGTTGGGAAGAACTTCCACACGTGTGCTGTGAAACAGGCACAGCCTGCACTTCTAGTAACCATATACTTGTGACAAACTCCTTATTTTTCAAAGCAGCGATCTCTCACTGCAAACAGATTAAGGCATGACAGCAATTTAGCACATGGAGCTAACATCATCTCTTAAAACTGGCAGTCCTGTTTCCAAGTGCCATTAACAATTGCCACATAGGAAGCAGAGGGTAGTTGGAAGTAAATTGTTTTTTGTTTGTTTGTTTACAAGCCATCTGCACTACTGATATTCTCAGTTTAGTTACTTTGTGGAAATCTGGAAAATATTCAGCACATAGAGCAAGGATATGGAAAAGTTGGGTCCTTTTGGGGAACAAGTACCTGCTGTCTGAGCCAACGCCCCATCCGCGTCTACGTCCGTGTTGCTCGGCAGAGACAGGCCTGGACGTGGATCAACACGAGCCGGGCATCAAGGTTGTACCCTGTGCTTCCCAAAGAGCCTGAGATGGGGAGATCTCACTCACTCAGAGCGCTCAAAAGAAATTATACTGCTTAAAGCTCAGAACATGGGTGTACTTGAAAAAGTAACAAATATTATTAATACTAACTGGAATTTCAAAGATCAAAGAGGAAGTGGGAACAGAGGGTTGCAGCAAATATCACTATGGTTTTATATCATTTTTATTGGAAACTTAAAACTGGACATGCACACACAATGAGAACCAATTTTTAGTGTGAGAATTGCTTATGATCTTGTGTCTGGTGATACGAGGGCCTGGGCAGAGGGCAGTTCGTATCTCATTATAGAATTTGCAGTGAGCAAAGATAACTGGCCTAAAAATGAATAAATCCATGCTAGGGTCTCATTCAAAAAGTACTTTGATCCAATAAACTCAGCACCTGTCTTGGTTTCCTGGGGCTGTGGTCCCACGGACAGGGGGGCTAAATGCATCTTTCTCGGCTCTGAGGCCAGAAGCTTGGAGTCAAGGTGCGGTGCGGGGCTGGCCCTCTGAAGGGGGGGCACACCCTGGCCTCCCCCAGCCTCTGGCCTTTGCCGGCTGTCCTTGGCGCTCCTTGGCTTACAGCCCAGCGTGGCCTCTGTGTGGCATGGCTGTCTCCCCTGTGTCCATCTGTCTCCGAGTCCAAATATCTCTCCTTGTAAGGCTCCAGTCCTGTGGGACCAGGACCAGCCCTGATCCAGTTGGTCTCGTCTTACTGATCACATCTTCAAAGACCACATTTCCAAATAAGGCCCCGTTTCCAGGCCTGGGGCTGGGGCTTGGGCTTGGACGTGGCTTTAGCGAAACACAACTTGACCCGTACGACCCCCTTAAAATGTTTTTTTTTCCCAGAGATTTTATATGAAGCATGGATAAGTATCGCGAATAGAATTAGTACGCTAAACCCTCCCAGGCGCTGCTAAAAATGAATAACTCTACAACCTTTTTCCATCGTTGCTCACAAGTATGCAAATACTATTCGGCATAGAATTTCCCATTAATAATGCTTGTTTTATCACAATAAATCTGTGCTGTCAAACTATGGCATCCTTCTCACAAAGATGCCTTACTTACCACTTTAAATATTTGAATCTCTATGCCCCAAACTTCAGAGCCTGGTAAGTTTAATTAGCACTGCATGTCTTCATATGTGAACCCTGGGGCTGAGGGAAAGGGTTACACATGTATCGGCTTCACAACACTAATTACCTGCTAAATTTCTTATCATAGAACAGCAAGAATCAAGAGGAGACAATTGGGAAAGGAGATAGGCCAAAAGCCAGGGAGACTACTGACAAAAATAGAGAAAAAAATGAATGTCCAGTCAGTGTTCAACCTCATGAGGGTAAACATATTGACTTTCCACAAATTCACTGGAAAACAAGGTGCATGTCTAATCCTGTGCTGCCACATGATATTTAATTTCCCTCGTGGGTCCTCGCTGAAACAGATTTATCTTGGAATTCATTTTTCACAATTCAAAATTTTCTTTCTTCTGCCTATGAAAGATGTTTCATTTTCAACAATTCCTTTCCTCCAGGAACCAAGAGCAAGAATTCCCAGATGATCCTATTAAAAAGGTATTGTGACATTGCTTATTCAATCAAAAATATATTCTGAGATTTACGAAGCTTGAGGCCTTCGTTTTTATGTGGCATTATCAAATCCGTTGCAGGGAGGTTGCTTGGGTATTTGAGATTTTTCACATCACTTATTCATATGCCTACTTGCAGGAAGACGTGCCCGTGGTACGAGAGGGCATGCACGCTTCTGACTCAACTCTGCGGCTGCTGCATGGAGAGAAGTCCCCGTGGTCAGCGGGCAACTAGTTTTAAGGCCTCTGTGGTGTGGTTGACACTTGGCTCCATCACGGGCAACATCAGCTAAAACCATTGCCCTTGTGTGGTCGTAGGTCGTCATTGAAGCTTAAGCGCCAGTTAAGCCAGTTAAGGCAGCACACCTCCCCAGGCCAGGAGAGGTGAGCATGCCCACGTTTTATTGCTTTTAAACTCATTTTTCGAAGCATTTCTCCTGTGCAAGGCAACTCAGAGGAAGTAAGCGAAAGAAATCACAAAAGAGGTTGGGATGATAGGGAACAGGGCAGGAGAAAGAGGAGGGAACGGGCGGTGTGGTCGAGGAGCCCCCAAGAGTAGGCGGTGCTGCCTTCCGGACTGCCACAGGCTGCTGTCTGGCTGCTCCCCGCAGGGCCTTAGGCCCACAAACGCGGGGCCACGTTTGCCTGGGGTAGGCTCAGAGACCACTTGTTAAATGCAGAGCTAAGAGTAAAGCTATAAGAACCGGAGCCTGCATTTGCGTAGCACTTTGAAGCTTCCAGCAGCCACGGTGCACACCTGTGAGGACAGGCTCACGGTGCCCATTGTAACGCCACAAAGGCTCGTAACTGGAGGAATGGATATATAAATTGTGGCATATTCCCACAACGTAGCATCTCTACCCCTCAACTTGAAGAGATCTCAGAAATAAAAAGTGTGAAAAAAGCATGGAATTATATGCAGAATATAGAACATTTATAAATTCTTGGAAACCCAAACCCCAAAACACTTCTTTATATTGCTCCTCAATGCTGATCTATGTCTCTAAAAGGATCACGGGTGCGTGGGAAGGAGACACCCACAGAAGTCGTCACCTTGGTGGTGGAGGCGGAGACGGAGGTTTGCAGAGAGGAGAAACTGGGTTCAGGGTGGTCAGAGACATCCAGACATCTGTTTTCTCTGTGTTGCTTCCCTTCATTTTCCAAAAGGGCATGCAAACATACACCATTTGTGTAATTACTTGAACAGTAGGAGAAGCAAGGCAAATTTGATAAAATACAGTTGTTAATCATGTATCTTTCAGTATTATTTTAATTAGAAAAGACAAAATTTTCTAAAAAGTATGTATCATTTGATCCTTCAGCCTCATTCTACAGAGCAGAATTCTGAAACAGTGATGGGTCAGGAGCAGAGAAGGGGGCCCAGCCTGCTGGCCGAGGGCTGGGAGATGAGCACAAGATCAAGGAAGTGGGGATGCCAACCTCCAAAGCTGCATCACCACCCCTGAAACTGGCCCCCTTCGTCCCTCCCCTCTCCCTCATTTTTAACGTCCCGAAGACATTTCTGTTTGATAGCCCCTCTTTTGGGAGGGGGCGTGGAGGAAGTAAGGATAAGGTTCACCGAAGCAGCATAGGGTGATAAGAGGGACAGCTGGGGGACAAGATAAGGACTGAGGACAGAGGCTCGGAAAGGAGGGAAGTGGGGAAAAGGAAGGACGCTGAGGTAGGGCAGCCGAGCAGCACATTTGGGTCAGGTTGGAGATGAGCTTCCCCAGCCCCTCTCCGGGCCTGGGTGGGCAGGAGCCTGCGAGGCTGGGCGTGTTTGAGGCATATCAGGAAAACGAAGGACATGGGAGCCTGGGAGAAACACAGGAGGTGAGATCATCAAAACCAGTTAGATGCAAGACACATTCTCATCTCTTGGAAGGTATCAGCCTCTGGCTGCTGGAGCATCACGAGTGAGCCTGGTCGGTGGACGTTCCCAGGCACGCATCCAATGGGTGCACGCATTTGTCCCCCTGGACTGGAGCATGCCTGGCTAATCTGGGCAATATAACGAAAGCCTCCTTTCCTTCTGACATCTTTAGCTCGCCAGTCTCAGGGAGAAGGAAAGAACAAAGAACTATCCCGGCACAAAGCTACTCACTTTCAGAGGAAGGGATTGCCATCTAAGGGAAAGGAAAGTCATCAGTGCTTGTGAGCTCCAGCCTCGAACACTCAGGCCAAATCCATCTTCCTTAGGCCCGGAGCTGAATATACCATTTCACTACTGAAACATCCTTCAGTGTCTCCTTGTTGACAAAAGCCAGTGTCTCCCAAACACACTTCTCAGAATTATCTTGGTATTTTTTTTAAAAAAAAAAAGGAATTCCAAGATCACACAACTTCCGGAAATGATGAACCCGGTTAAACAAAATTTCTTACTGCAGAACTTTAATAAACTAAGCTAAAGTTTGAGTCTGCAAAGTGTGTGGCATGTTTTGAACTTATTTAACCAGAATGTCCCCCTTCCCTTATGCCTGAAAACAAGCAAAACCAAATCTGTAAGTTTTCGGAGTTCTGTGACACAGCCTGGGAACCCCAGCCCACCCTGGGAAGGCCCCTCGCCCGGTATCGGACCCAAGTCCCTGCTCTAACACTCAGCAGCTGAACAACCAGGGCAGTCAACTGACGTTTCCTCTGGCTGTGTGTTTACTGGTAAAATGGGAAAATAACCTTCCCAGGTTTCTTGTGAAGATTGAGATAATTTATGTAACTTTCTGGCACTTGGTAAATAATTAATAGCTGTTATGTCATTGTTGTCATTCTACGATTTGGACCTTAACTGACTTTCCCAGCCTGATAAAGAAAGCAGAGACCAAAGACGGAGGACTTTGTAAACCATAAGTTATCAGAAGTAATGGAAAGGTTTAAAACAGGAAAAAATGGCTGGGATTCTCCTGTACTTGCTCGGGCAGCTGATAACATCCCAGGGGCTCATAAATCGTTTCCCTCATCTTAACGGTACAAATCCTACTCATCACTCAAGTTCCTGCTTCTTTCTCAGCAGTCTCCTTGCCCACTACCTCACTGGGAAGTCATGATAATCTCTTCCTGTAAACTCCTGGGGCCCTTTCCTATACCTTCCTCTGGCACTTAATAATTTCTACTCAGATCATGTTTATGTATTGCCAAATCTGTTTCTCCAGCTTGCATCGCTGCAAGGCCAGGGTTCCCATCTCAGCCCATTCTTGATGTATAATAACCATGATCCAAAGAACTCACCACAAATTTGGCCAGTGCTCAAACTCAAGCTGTCAAGTGAAAAGCTGAAATTTTGGAAAGCTTCTATCCACCATTATGAGCTTTTCAGCTTCCTAAGACTTTCCTGATGTGATTGACAATGATATTAATGAATGTGACTTTTTGAAATGTATAATGAAGTGTCTTAACATTTGGTAGATCTGTGTAACTCAGTGAGCCAATACTTTCCACATGACCAATGCATGTTACAGTCATACACGGGTAAAAGAGGATGTCAAGATCATCAATCTAATTTCAGATTCCTTGTTGTATCTATCCTTTGGGAAACTACAACTTGTTGGGTTTTGTTAAAGTAGGAAAGAAATGTCCACAATTATTTGAAAAGGCTAGCAAAATATTCTTCCCTTACTACATATTTATGTGAAGCCATAAGTTTTTATACTTCAACTAAAACTTCAAAATTCCAATAGTTTGAATGCAGAAGCTGATGAGAACCCAGCTGTCTTCTATTAAACTAGACACTGAAGACACCTGTAAAACTCCTCACTAAATTGTTTTAGACGATAATTTTTCATTATTTTTTTTGTTAGCATGTCATGATCTCATTAGTTATTTTTAAATGAGCTACTAAATATTTTTAAATTTTCTCAATCTTAATTTCTAATGTGAGTATTGATAGCTATTACCCACATAAACAAAGGCTCTTTTGGGTCTTCAATAATTTTAGAATATAATGGAGTAGCAAGGCCAAAATGTTTGAGAACTACCCATCCAAAATATGTCAAAACATATCACTTCTCCAACTAACCCTTCTGCAACTCCCATCTCCCTCAGGAGCTCTACTCTGTCTGCTTCCCCTCACTACCCGCCAGACCTCAATTCTCTCTCCTCTTCCCCTTCCTCGCTCAGTCTGGCCACACTGGTCTCTCTGTTTCTTTAGTAAGAAGGACAGTTTCCAACATCGGGACCCTCGCATTGGCGGTTAGCTCTGTCACCATCCCAATAACTCAACACGACGAGTCTCTTACTTAAAACTGTAACCCTACTGCTACTCCCATCCCCTTGATTTCCTTTTATTCCCTACAGCATCTTCTAATACTAGCTTATCTATGTCTACAATTTATCAGGCTCCCTACTCCCCAATCCCCCAACTCCACCAGTGTAGTGGAAGCCCCCAAAGCCTGGGAAAAATGCCTGGCACAGAGCTCAGCAGTTACTTGTTGAACGCTGAGTGAATGACAGCGCTCGTCTGACAGCTTGTCAGTCCTGAAGACATGGCCACAGCGGCCCAAGAAAACCCGAGGAGGCGTCTACAGCAAGGAGAGAGGACGACAGCCAGGACTGTGAACACGAGAGAAACGGTGGGGTAAACACCTTTAAGGCATAATGGACCTGAAAGGAAAGAGCGCTCGGGGAAATTCGGGATGAGGAAACACAAAGGTTGGGCAGGGAGGATGAAGCGCCTGGCAGTGCGTGCTGGCCCTGCGATGCCCGCATCTCCTGTTGGGACGCCCGCAGACCTCAGCCCCCAGAGCCTTCCCAGGACCCTCCGCCCGGACACAAACAGTCCACACCAAGAAACGGAACAACTTCTAAACTTTATGGAAAAAAAGCAACATCGACAATCAACCAGCCAGAAACGCACTTCCAAATCCCGGCCGCCTCCCCCAACGCCGGCCGGCTCCAGGGTCTCCCCACAGTCCCAGTTCCCAGGGTCCCGACGGTCTCCCACTGCCTGCTCCGGGTCCCCGGGAGGGCGGGGCGGGGCGGGACGGACGCTCCCGGAGGCGCTGGCGCGCACGGGGCGGAGGGCTCAGTTCTCCTCGGGCTTGTCGGCCGGCGGCCCGCACGGCTGCAGCATCTTCTCCATCAGGTTGAAGCGGACTCGCGCCTTGCTCTCGTTCTCGGCGATGGCGAAGTAGTTGAGCAGGTCGAAGTGGCCCATGTAGGAGCAGTACGAGTCCCGGTGCTGGTTCACCAGCCACTCCCACTTGGTGGTGTCGGCGTGGCCCGTGCCGATGTACTTGGACTGCAGGTGCTCCAGCTGGCTGTGGATGGTGTAGCGGTCCGTCATGTCGCCGTCTTCCCTCTGCTCCCGGTCACGGTGCGCGGACGAGAGACAGCAGCGGCTCTCAAGCTTCCCGCCGGTGCGAGGTCGGCCCGGGAAGGCCGCGGCGCGCGCAGTCGCAAGATGTTGGCGTCACGGCGCCGCCGCGTGGTCTCTCGTCCGGAGGGCTCAGAGGCGGAAGCGGAAGCGTGTTCTGGCGCATAATTGGGGCTGCCCTGGCGACGAAGCCACTGCCCCGCCCTTCTCGGGAGAGCCCCGCCCCCTCACGCCGTGTGGCATGATGGTCCCTGTGGTGGCCGGTGCGCCCCCTTTCACAGGGAGCCTAGCATCCGGGCACTTGCGGCCGTCGCGGACCTGCGCGCGCAGGCGCCTGGGGCGTCGCCGGGGCGCGGACGCCACGGAGGCTTAATGGCGGGCGGTGTCTGGGGGGCGGGGAGCGGCCTAGTCGGCCGTGACCTGGGGGTCATGGGAAGCGCAAGTCGACGGCCCACAGGCGGCTGGGAAAAGGGCCTCGTGGTGCAGTTGTGCTCGCGGAGCTGATGCGGCGGGCGGCGGCCCTCCCCGCCGGGGGCACTGCGCCGCCGATGCGGCGGGCTTCCCGCGAGCTCCGCCCTCCTGCTTGGGGCTCCCTCCCCGCCGCTCGGCCGCCCCGCGCCCCTCCGTGCTGCGTGCGGCCCCGGCGCGGGACGAGCTGTTCGTGCGCCTGCAACGCCCTGTTCCCTTGGCAGGCGCTCCTGGCGTTAGGTCAGCTCGCAAGCATCTGGAAGGCCGCCCGCCCGCTCCAGACAGCTGCAGGGGCCCCTTCTCGCAGCTTGACGGAGGCTTCCAGAACGCGTCCTCCCGCGACTGGTCTTTTTGCAAAGTTGGCAGTTGATAGGTTAAATCCAACCTTAAGCTACCTGTGGGCTCACCGTCCAGATTTATCGAGCCTTGTCGTCCCCTCCCCCAAATTTATTTTGTTTTGCTTTTGTGAAAGAAATAAGCCGATGCAAATACACTTGGGATTCTTTGCATTTTCCCCACCCTAATCTGTTCACCTCGGGACGCTGTCCTGGACTTGGAGTTAATCATTCCTGAGCCTGTTTTTTCTTTGGCTGAAAGTCTGTATCCATAAACAATAAGTGTTATTGTTAGGCATGTTTTAAAGTGTTATGTGAATGACACGTTGTATGTGTTGTTGCAGAAGTTGCTTTTTCCACTCATCGGAATCCGTGTTGATATATATAACTTTAGTTTTTACTGTTGTGCGGTATGCCACTGAATGAACATAACAGTATGTCCTCTCGACAACGGACATTTACTTTATTTTCAGAGTTTTGCTGTTAGTAACTGCTGCAATGAATGTTTCTCTTGGTCATATACATACTGAAATTGCTGGGACATGGGAATGAGTGTCTTCAAGCGCTGCTAGACACTGCCAGATTGCTCTCCCACCAGCAGAAAGAGAATCTTTCTTGCTTCACATCCTTCTGATTTTAGTGCCAGAGACGTTTTAAATTTGCAGATCTGATGAGTCGAATGGAATTTCTTTGCATATCTCTTTAATTTGCATGACCCTGATTACTAGGAAGGTTGGGCATCCCTTCATGTGTTTATAGGCCTCTTGGGTTTCTGCTTCTATGAATTGCACATTCATTTTCTTTGCCCGTTTTCCTATTGGGTTTTTGGTATATTCAGGATATTAGGTTTGCCAGTTATGTGTGATGAAAGTATGTATGTTCCTTTATGTCTTTTGTTGTATAGAAATTTTAAAGAAATTTTTGTTATACTGAAGTTCTTAAGTTTAGTCAAGTTTATCAGTCTACCTTTATGGTTTGGACTTTTTGCATTTGGTTTAAACAAAATCAAGGAAAACCCTTTCCTACACTGGGACCATTACAGTAGTATCTGTTTTCTTCTTAAAGTTTAAAATTTTGATTTTTCATATTTAAGACCAGTCCACCTGGAGATTTGTTTCGTTTTGTTCTAGGAATCTAATTTTTAATATCTGCCCCTATGGCTAACCAGTTCCTGCGATAACTAATCATTCATGAAATAGTTCACCCTTTTCCTGCTCATTTTTATTGTTTCTGTTACATACACATAAATCTGGGGGCCTTCTGGCCCATTGGTCTCTGTCTTCCCTGTGCCAGTAATACAGGGTCCTGTTACTTTGGAAGGCTTGATAGTTAAGAGGTGCCAAGCCCCCACTATTTTCTTCACAAATGTCTTAGTTATTCTCAGCCCTTTGCTTTTCCACACGAGCTTAGGATTGTCAGTGGAATCTTCTTGGAAATTGTGACCGAGTAATCAAAGCCATGAAAGTTAATCTAATATTATTTCTATATCATTATTAAGAATGATTTTAATAATATGAGAGAATTGCTTACATTCAGAGGTCGTTTGAGGGATAGATGGAAAATACATTTGTATATATTAATTCAGAGCCAGAGAAATGTACATTCTAACCAATTATGTGGGCACTGGGGCCTCTGTGGGTAGTTTTCTGTGTGTCCATACGGCCACTGTCTGCTTGAAGTTATGGAATCACAGACATGACCAGAAAGAGGCTTCGGTGAGTTTCCTCAGGGTTGCTAACAAAAATCCATTCATGGTTCCAGCCCAAATTTCTGCTTCTTTTAAAAGTCTGCTTAGAAGGCAACCAAAAAATTTCTACCAGAAGGTAACCTCAAATATTATGTGGCAAGAGGTAATAGTTTCCCTAGTAGGTGGGTAGGCTACTTTTAATCCTGAGAAGATTTAGAATTACGTTTAGAGAGAATCAAAGCTATTGTATTTCTGTTTTTGTGTTGAGGAGTCACAATGCCATATTAGATATGTTATGAATTTGTTATGTTTAGGATGTTTGGGCATGGTGGAGTAACAGATCAGCCTTGGGATTTTTATTTAAATGATATGAATAATTGATTTAGACATGTGATTTTAAGTGGAACTCTTTCTAAGTTACATACAGTGATGTGGAATATTTAAGAGAACTTATTTCTCCATGTTTGTGAATTTAATTCATAAGATTTATGAAAATAAATTGTACTTGAAAAGGTTTTTTTTTGTTATGTCAGATAATTGCAACACTTACAAAGAAAACAAAATTCATTACATTCATAACTATGGTTTAAAATGTTTAAAAGAGTTAAAATTTGGAGTGGAACCAAATTTTATTCAAAGACCCCTTAAATGTGATTTCTGAAATTTGCTAAATAGGATTTTTAGCTGAATTTAAGAACTTAAGGGGCAAGGCAGTTTTTTTTTTAATTATAACTTTAATCAATTGAATGATAACTTTTAAAATCTGAACAAATCTCAGAATAGTGCTTTCTGCATTCTCCCAAATGACATTTAAAAGCACCAAACCCCCTTACATTTAACAAGGTCAGCCTGCAAGTAACATGAAAACCTTTGTGGGATTTTGATTGTAATGACATTGAATTTATAGATAAATTTGGGGAGAGTTGTCATCTTATCTATAATGAATTTTCCCATCTATGCACAAGGCAACATTTACTTGTCTTTCTTGATCTTGTGCTGCTGGCTTTGAAATTTTTAAAAAGTTATTTAATGTTTTGAATAGGCAAGACGTCATTCAAAACTTTAAAAGTATACAGAAGAATGCAGTATCTAACGTCTGCCTGTTTCCCACACCCATCTTCAAAAAGGAGCCACTGCTAAATTACTTTCTTGTTTATTCTTTTTATAGATGTATAAACAAGCACAAATATATATGCTATTTTACTGTCCTTTAAAATCCGGATGGTAGCAAAATGCTCTCCATAGTTCTATACCATGGTTTTTTTGTTTGGTTTAATTTTATTTTCTTTGCGTGTGTACATAAAGAGCTTCCTCTTGTTTATTAACATTTTTTTTTATCTTGTTTTACAGCTGTAAAACATCCATTGTATGTCTGGATCCTACTTTCTAGAATCACCGTTTTATTGATTGACATTTATGTTGTCTCCAATGCTGCAATGAATAACCTTACTTCAATGACTAATCATATACACAGGTTAGTTTGCACATGTACAAATATATTTGTAGGGTAAATTCCCAGAAGTGGAATTCAAGCATTAAGTCAGAAAACAACAGCTGTAAGCCCCCTTAACACATTCGTGAATTTCTAGCCATAGTGATTCTCAGTGCTTTTCAAATGCCTTGTGCATCCAGAAAGCATATTCAAATTTTATTGCTGCGGAAAAATATGACCTGCAAATTGAAATGAACCAAAGTCACTTTTCCTTTGGTGAATGATTATTTTAGATGCCATTTATCCTGTAAGATAGTATTAAAATAGTAAAAGGACTTTCAATGCATGCAGGTAGCAGAATGTTTCACGCACACCAGAGGTCGCCAAAGCAGCATTTCACGCTAACAAATAAGCTAGACGAGTCTTTGAGTTGCAGTATTTTTTCAAGGCAACTTAAGACTTTGATAACTTGGGAGAAATGTCTAAGTAATCTTATAAATTTTACTTTGGGGTTTTATGGATTATGGGAATAATGTGGAATTTAGAGTTTTTTTTTAAAAGGTGCTCTAGCCATAATCTTTTTTGTTGATAAAAGTGTTTTTTCCACCATGATCTTACTTATTTTGAGTATTAAAAACATTTCTAGCCTCTGGTTTCTTTTCCTAGCCATCGTGGTTTTCCTATATCTGAGAAGTTCTAGAACCCTCAGTTTTTGTAGGGATGGACACGGGGGTTTTGCCTCTAACCAGGCATCTACTTCAAGGGGTACAGTGTTCTGTAACTTTTCCACAATCTCCTGGGGCAGATACGATGGCATCCATAACTTCTCACTGAGATTTAATAAGCACATCCCTCTCTGTTCTTTAGTAATAACATGAAATCACAAATGGGTGCAATTTTCAAACAAATTTCTCATAGGATAAATTTCACAAAGGAACTTTGGAACATATCCATCTTCCATTTGTTGCAGTAATATGAGAGTGATTTACTCTTATGGTAGAATTTGTATGAGAACAATAGTTGAATCACAATTTACTATTATGTTTTCTTCTAAGAGAGAGGGAAATCACCTTTGAACATACGCTGAGTGTTGAGGGGTTTCTACAAAAGGGAATTTGACCAAAGTCCTCCTGTGACTGCAGTGAAGAAGACAGACTGGGTGCTGTGGTTGAGAAGAATGGGGAAGAGGGCTACGAGGCCACCCCAGACGGTGACGTTGATGTGTCCTGGAGGATGCAAAGGACTCTGGAACTCATAAAGGAGTACAAGAAGTGGGAAGAAGGTTGAAATAGTCCCGGAACCCCGATGTGGTTGGAGTGCAATGACTGAGAAGTAGAGCAGCATTGGCTGAGGCTGGAGATGCAAGTAGTGGCCGGATGGAGCAGACGGACAGACTGTGCAGCCTAAGGAGCTGCAGCTCATGAGCATTCCACTCTCCCGCCAAAGACGCACCATCAGGGGTGCCCTCCCACTCTGGCCGGCCCTTGACCGTTGTGTTTCAGCCCCGCAGGCCAGGCCTGCTTCCACGTGAGACTCTCATTACTTCTTGTTTCCTTTACCTGAAAGGCCTTTTCCCCAGATATCCATTAGGTGCTCAACCTGGCTTCATTTAGGTCTTCACTCCATGTCACTTTCTAGTGAGCGCTTTTCTGGCAGCTCATCTAAAATTGCAGATCTGTCTCTCCTTCGCCAACATTTCCTGTTGCTGTTGATTTTATTTTCCTCTCAACGCTTATTACTAACATCCCATGTACTTTATTTTTTCTTGTTTATTGTCTCCTCTCTAGCCAGAATGCGAGGCCCATGAGGACGAGGACGTTTATGCATTTGGTTCACTGCCCTGTCCCTAGCACCCAGGACAGGGATGGTATACAATAGGTGCTAAATCAATATTTAGTGAATGACTGAATCTTCACAGCAGCCTCCTGAGTGATAACAGGAGACGGGAAATGATTGAGTGTCCAATGATAAAGGAATAATTACATACATTTTTGTGTGATACTATGTAGTTTTAAAAGGCTCATATCTACTGGATATAAGTAGACATGAAAAGCTGTCCATTTTATGTTAAATGGGAAAGAGAAGTTGCAGAACATATAAATTGTATGATTCCATTTTGTAAACACATTGCATGCTTGTAACTGCATAGAAGGACAAGAGGTTATTAACAAATTCTCAGGAATCGGATAAGGGGATTGAGGTAGGGTTTTGATGGAATCTTTTTCAATCAGCATATATTACCTTTGAAATAAAAAATAAATAAAATTTAAAACCAAATAGAAAATATTAATTAAAACCAAAATGAGATTCCATACTACACTCAACAGTGTGGATACAATTTAAAATATTAACAATTCTGAGTGCTGGTCAGGGTGTAGAGCACCTGAGGGAAAAAAAACATTCACAGTATCTATTAAAGCTGAGGTATCCCTGCTCGAAAGAAATGCTCTCAAATGTGTACCAAAATCCATATGTAAGAATATTCATAGAAGAACTCTTAGTAAAAGCCAAAATGGGACTGACACAAATGTCCTTAACAGTCAAAGGGGAAAGGACAGATTGTGGCATATTCGTACAATGGAATACTGTATAGCTATGGCAACATGAAATGCCACTCGCTTAAGATGGATAAATCGCACATACATGATGCTGAGCAAAAGCAGCCGGACTTCAAAGGAGCACACATGCTGTACATGAGGTTTGACAAATGGTCAGAGTAAAACTACGGCAGCAGCAGTCAGACAGCGGTCAGCTTTGGGTGCAGCAGGAGGCCTCGGGAGCTCTGGTCCTAGAACTGGCGTTGGTACTTCTGTACTCACTCTGGGACGTTCAGGCTCTACACATAAGATGTGGGCACCTTTCTGTGCATATATTACACCTCAATTAAAAATTACAGTAAAAGAACAAACACATGGGCTTCCTTCTTTCTTCATATACAACTTGCAGCATTGTCTCATACCCTCAACCTGTTCTGGGAAAAGTCTGCTGAAATTCTTGTTCCCCTTGGAGTTCCAGTGCCGCAGCTTCTGAAGACCTCCTTGACCTGTCTTTTCTCTGAATCTCTCAGAGCAGGTACCTTTTCTGGATACCTGCGGCATATCTCCTACCTGGATACAAGTGCCTTTGAGAGGTGTAACTGTTTTCTCCCTTCCGTTTGCATCATAACTTACAGCAGGCACTCAATAAATACTTGCTCTCACCCCAGAGTAGGCAGGCCGGTTCCCAGCACCTCAGAGCACCCCCAGGAGTTCCAAAGTCCAGACCGTCCTTTACCCTAATCCTAAAAGATGTGGATCTGGGGTCAACGATTGTCTTTTTCCTATGGAGTTAACTTCAGGGAAACAGACACATGACAGGGCTTTATGGGATTATGACCATGTTAAGTTGTAATGGTTTCAGAGCTGCTGCGGGAGTTATCTAAAAGGCTTGCCTGGAACACTCTTTCATAACAGCCAGTGCAGCTGAGGTCCTCGAGCAGTGGTGACCACAAAGGAGAACCTGGAATCTATGAGCAAGAAGTGGAATGGGTGGGACTTTCCTTCTGTGCAAATACTGAGCCCCTCCAGTATCCACTTAGACACGTGATTCACCGCGGCCTGCCTAGGGTGAAAGTTGCCTGCGAATCCCTAGCAAGGAGCTGAGCTTCCTTTGATTTGAGCTGAGGAAATGCCAAGACTTGTGTAGCTCCAGGGAAGGCTCAGTGCCACTTGGTTTTTAATTGACATGGGGTGTGGTTCCATCTCTCTCTTAGCACAGGTGTGTCTAGAGGAGTGCAGTGATAACACCCTTATGCAGTGTGATTTCTTTCCCTTGTCATGTGTTGCACTTTCATAAAACAGAAAGGTGTTTCAAAATCTCTGTGTGTGTTGCTGTCACATTATCCATGTGTATTATATTTCTTTCTCATGTCACCCACGAGTGCTTCCTGGCTGAGACTACAAGTCCCCAAAGAATATGCTGTGTTCAGTGCCCAAAAGGAAAATGACACAGAATCAAGTCTGATTTCTGTGCTGCTGTTAACTGTGCTTCATGGTTGTTAAAGGTCAAAATGGAATTTGGGGGTGGAACAGACTGTCACACACTGCAGCTAAATGCCAGCGGTGCCGTTTCCCCACCCTTTCTTTAAAATGGACGGTTGGCATTTCCTGCAGCATATGTAAACCACTGTGCAAAAGCAGCTGCCAGGCTCCCCACTTCCAACCAGATACCTGCCTACCAGAGTCTTGTGAAGAAATTCTGGTGTTACTGCCTCAGAGACAGCCCTCATCATGAGTTGCTGCATGTTAACTGCTTTCCTTGTCTGAAGAACCGATTGTTCTGTAGAGATATAAAAATATTTCCAGTCAATGCATCAAGTTTGGGGTCCTCAAGTTAGCAAACTGCTGTGCCAGTGTCCTTTCATCTCTATTTTTGTGTCTCTTGATTTTCCAGGGTGCACGTTATGTTTGGCTTAATAGCTTTACTTAAGAAGGTAGGAAAACAGCCACAGTTGTGTCCAGGTTTGAGGGTGGTTCTCCTAGACCAAGGCAAGACAGGGCCTTGTCCTCGACCCTCACAAGAGGGCCCTGTGGGCCTCCCTCCAACTGTGCCCTCCCGTGAGCTGTCGTCCATGAGTCAAGAGAACATACCCACTTGCCCCGGCCTCCCCGGTGCATGCACACACACACACACTCACAGACACACACACGCACAGACACACATGCAGACACACACACACACACACACTCACACATAACTTTGAAACCCAAAGTCCCCTTACTATTGGCCCCACCCTGGCTTCTAGGGCCCATCCTCCCGGAGGCTGACCTGGCTGCTGATACCCACACCTGGGTCTTTCAGGTGACCAAGGAGTGGCTTTTGGTCAGGGATGGAGCTTGCCCGTGCAGGCCAGGTGCGTGTCCTTACAGGGTGGCCACACTGTGAGGCAGGGTGATGCTGGGGTTAGAGGAGGCTGTGGGCTAGCCAGGGATGGAGGAAATTCTCCTATGCAGCCCCTTCCAAGCAGACCAAGAAATCTAAATTCTAACTGGTGTTCCAGGTAGTTTAATGATATATGTGTCAAGGTGGGAGAATAGGATCTATTTTAATTAACAGATTGTTAGCTGGATTTGTGTCCTAAGCCTAACCTAACCCCTAACCCTAGCCAGGAAGGAACTTATGGAAGGTTACATGTCTGTAGCACTCAGAGTCTCCATTTCCCTGACTGTAAAATCGGGATATGGATACATCGTTGGGTTTTGGTGAGGATTAGGTAGATGATCATATGTGGGCTCTTTGTGAATAGTCTGCAAATGTCTATAGATAAATTTTAGGCAAGAAAACAAATTTGAGCTCATATGTGGGCCACCTGTTAAGAGGGAAGACCGCAGAGGGCAGGGCCCTTCAAAGTTCAGCTTACGTATTCAGATGAAGCAAACTGCAGCCTGGGATGTTAAATACTTTGCTCTTGACCCCACAGTTCTTTAGCAGCAGAATCAGCAGAAGCTCAGGTCTCCAGCTCCTAGTTCAGGCAATGGATATTGGGATATTGCCTCATCTGAAAACACATCTGGGGCTTGGCTGTAGGCAACCTCTCTTTGATATCCTGTCCCTCCTGTGCCCCAAGTGTCAGCTCATGGTGGCTCCAGTTCCTGAGTTCACACTGTGGCCTCACATCATGAGTCTGTGGATGTCTACCCATCTGCATTCTGGGCCTCTCTAGAGCACCCCTAGTCCTGACCGACAGAGGGTTGAATGAGCCTTCTAGCACCCCTCTGCCTCTTTCAGGAAGGGCCACAGATTGCACACCTCCTCCCGTGGCCCGATTGGAGCAGTTGGGTTGGGGGGGTCAGAGGGTGCTCCAGTTTGCTAACGCTGCCGGAATGCAAAATACCAGTAATGGATTGGCTTTTATAAAGGGGGTTTATTTGGTTACACAGTTACAGTCTGAAGGCCAAAAAGTATCCAAATGAAGGCATCATCACAAGTGCACCTTCACCAAAGGAAGGCCAATGGCATCCGGAAAACCTCTGTTAGCTGGGGAGGCACGTGGCTGGTGTCTGCTGATCCTGGGTTGTGTTCCAGCTCCTCTCTCAGCTCCTGTGTGTTCCTCAAAGTGTCTCTCTTGGCTGCAGCGAGCATCTGGGCCTGCATGGCTCTTTTTAAAGTACTCCAGTAAATCAATCAAGACTCACTCTGAATGGGTGGGACCGCACCTCCATGGAAATAATTCAATCAGAGTTATCACCTACAGTTGGGTGGGTCACATCTCCATGGAAACAACTTAATCCAAAGGTTCCAACCTAATCAACACTAATATGTCTGCCCCCACAAGATTGCATCAAAGAACATCGCGTTTGGGGAGACATAATTCATCCAAACCAGCACAGAAGGGATGCTGTTGGGGAGACCCTGCGGCACCCTTCAGCCTTGCAGTGCGGCCGGCGGCCAGACAGGACAAGGAGTCAGAAAGGATGCCATAGCCATCCAGGCAGGAAGAGCTGATCCAGCCAAGTGGCTTAACAATCCATGTGGGAAAAGCGGAACCTCATCTACCCAAATCAGCTGTTAGAACTGAGAAAATGAAGAAAAATAACTGCTCAACTTGTGAGCTTGGGAGAACTCGGGAGGGGCAGGTTGAGAATCCCATCTAAAGGGCTTGGCCTTGGAGCGCCCTCTTAACCAGAGATTCTTTATAAAAGGACTCAGGAAGGAGTGCCCTGTACCTCAACTTTCTCCAGATCCCCACCCCACTCTCCAGTTTCTGAGAGTGATCCTATGACCGTCCTTCTGTGCCCCACAAGAGCGTGAGCCCCAGGTGGTCGCCTCCGTTCTGAAATCCTGACCGCCTGCGACATGAAGCTGCTGCTTTTAGTGGATGAGCGACGTTTCAGCCAGGGGAGGACTGATAATTAAACTCTAGGGAGAGAAATTAAGTCGTGCCCTCAGAAGTAATATTTCATTAGGCTTAGGAGTATTATGATTATTTATTATTTAAGGAGTTTGTAATAGTTAAAAGACTTTGGCATATTAGAATATTTGATTAGTCTGGTGATTCCATCCATTTAAGACTTGTAATTGACTCATGACTTCAAGTTAAAAGAAGAATGTGAGAAGGTTTATAAAGGGTATTCTAATATTTAAGAGAAATGGATTTATCAAATTTATAAGTGAAATTTAGATTTACAAGACCCTTTGAAATGTTTTGGAAGATTTTTTTTATTGTATTATGGCCATGTGCTTGCTTGGTCAGGCATTTGAAATGCTTAACAATTAATGTGAAAATGCTAATCCATTCATGCAGTTTAAAATATTTAAGGGAGGTTGCTGGGAACAAAATGAGTATTGAAAGTATAAATATAATGTTATTTCTATATTCCAGCTCCCAATAAGACGGTCCACTCATGAATGGAGTCTTGATATCCATGGACGTGATAGCGTGCACGGCAGGGCGGGGGGAAAGACAAGCATCCACGTGGGGAAAATTGAAATTGGATGCCTCATTCACGCTGTACACAAAGTCAACTCCAGGTGGAGTTGAGATCTAAATGTGAAAGGCAGCTATAAAGTTATCCACTGATTAATATCTTCATAACTTTGGGGGTAGAGAATAATTGATTAAACAAGACACAAGTACGAACCATAACAGGAAAGATTTGTGCATTTGTTTACATTAAAATAAAGCACTTCTGTTTGTCAAAAATACCATTAAAAGAGTAAAAATACAAGCTGAAAACTGGGAAAAGATATCTGTAGCATATGGAACCAATCAACAAAGAACTTGTTTCCAAATATGTAAAGAACTGTAAAATCAGTAAGGAAAAAAAGGGCAGAAAAACCAATAGAAAAATAAATGACACAATTATGTATGTCACAGTGGAGGAAATCCAAATGGCTAGTAAAAATTGAAAAATGTTCGTAACCTAATTAGGAAACAGAAATGTTAACTGAAACCTAGGAAGATGCCATCTCATGCTTACCGCATAACAAATTTTTTAAAATTTCATAATAACACAGGTGCTGGTGAAAACTTCACTGGTAAACCATTCGGCCACTTTGGAAAACGGTTTGGCA
Organism: Bradypus variegatus; assembly: GCA_004027775.1. Taxonomy (NCBI): domain Eukaryota; kingdom Metazoa; phylum Chordata; class Mammalia; order Pilosa; family Bradypodidae; genus Bradypus; species Bradypus variegatus. Next base: position 29,951 of record PVKY010000038.1, on the reverse strand, counting down.
TTATCTAAGTTGAAGGTCCCCACCCTGTGTCTGAGCGTTCCACTCGTGGACTATCGCTTAGAGAAGGGGGTCCCAAAGGGCCATGCCTGGACCCAGCATCACTGTCGCCCGGGAAGCTTTTAGAAACACCGATTCTTGGGCTCTGTGCCAGACCTACTTTTTGGGGTGGTGCCTGCCAGTCTGTATTTTAACAAGCTCACCCCACCCCCCGTGCTTCTGATGTGAACCAAAATGTGAGAGCCCCTGCCCTGGGGAAATCGTGTGCACGCACACATAAACCAGGAGTCCACAGCAGCATTTTCCTTACGGCCCCAAATGGAAACAGCCCAAAGGGGCATCAGTAGTAAAATGGTACCTTTATTTTAAACTTGGGAATAACTCAAGCATCTTTATATACCAAGGGTTGGGAACAACTGGAGGGGGAACGCTGATTGAAAGAGAGAGGAGGCTGTTTAATGGAGCGAGCTGAGAGGGAAGGAGAGGAAGTCTAAAGGGAGAGCGTAGTGGATTCCTAGGGCGGCCGCAACAAAGCCCCACACAGAGCGCGGCTGGAAACAGCAGTGTTTGCTGCCTCATCCTCCAGGCAGCCGGGGCGCAGCGGGGCCGCGCTCCCTTCCAGTGGCCTAGGCGCCCAGGCTTGGGGCGGCTGCACCCCGATCTGAGCCGCGTCCCCACATGGCCGTCTCTCGCCGCACGCCCCTGCCTTCACGTGGCTCTCCCTCCTGTGCTCTGTGTCCCTGTGGGAATTCCCTCTTCCTATGAGGACCGCGTTGTTCTGGATTAAGGGCCTGCCCTGCTCCGACATGATCTCCTCCTAACTAACCACATCTGCAAAGAACCTCTTTGCAATAAGGCCACATTCCAAGTTTCCAGGTGGACATGAGTTCTGGGGGGACACGATCCCACCCAGGGAGAGAAAGCCTGGAGGAAGTGTGCAGAAAGTCTTCTGAGGGCAGGAAGGGGAGGCGCTGGGGTTTAGTGGTCTCTGTTGCAAGTTAGAAGCAGGGTCCCATGCTGGGACCCAGGGAGGCTGGGGCAGGTGGCTGCGGGGGGAGCTCGGGTGGCGAGTGTCGGGGTGCTGGGGAGCCCAGTGAGAGCCCTGCGGGCGGCCGCACTCCTCCTCCACGTCTGGGGCCCGAGGCGAGGATGTGTGAGATGTGAGACGGCCTCGCCCGGCCCTGCCTCTCCCACACCTGGTCACAGCTGCCTCCGGTCCTGTTAACGGGTCATTTCGAGCCCACTCATTGAAGAAGCCCCCTCAGGCCAGGCGCCCGCATCTCAGACACCCCTAACACTGGGATACACCCTGTAACTTCTGCCTAATTTAGTTCACGTCAGTGACTGAGGGACAAAATGGCGTGGAGAGCACAGCAGACCTTCTTTCACGCTTGAACCAGCTCCTGCTGGGGTAGAGGGGGGGCTCTGTGAAAGGGGAAGGGCTTTGAGGATATAATGGAAGCTTTCCAACTCACCGGCTGTTTGAAACTGGGGACTGTGCAGCTCTGAGGTCAGCGCTGCTAGCAGCACAGCCGGGGTGGGGGTTCTCGGGCGACTCCTGGAGGGAATGGACTCAGGCACAGGGCCGGGGAGCCGGGGAAGGCAGGGGGAGAGCTGAGCTTCCGTCTCATCCGCAGGGGAGGAACCGAGCACAGATCCCCCCACTGAGCTAGCTCCGCCTTGAGGCTGAGCGTCAGCCTTTAGTGCCCCCCAGTCATTCGGTCTTGGGAAGGGGTGATCTGCCCCAGGGGGGCAACTTCCTCCCACAGAGGAGAGCCCCCCGAGCTCCTCCGAGGCTCGCTGCCCCTTCCCAGCCACTCCTGCCACCTTGGTGCTGCTTTCTGTGCTCTTTCGTGGGGGGTCACAGCTGATGCCCACTGCTATGGGCCCCCTGGTGCTTCCCTCCACAGCCGGCCCTCGACTCTCGCATTCAAGCCCACAGAGTCATCTGTGAGGAGAAAGGAAGTTAAACGACAGGCAGCTGGACTCAACGTGGAATCGTGACGTGCTGGGATATCTGGAGAATGGACGGAGCCTGACTTGGCCTGAGCGGCCTCCTGGGGGAAGACCCCACTGTGGTCAGCGTGAAGACCGATTCATTCACTCACTGTCCCAAACATTTGGGCCCCCCCACGTCAGCATCCTCTGGACGGCGAGTGGTCTGGGGGACATGGGGAGGTGACCTGTCCAAAGTCTAAAACCTCTGTGTCTGGGAGCTGAGAGGCTTCTGGGAGAACCGCTGAGGGCAACAGGCATGAGGAGCTTGAACAGGTTAACAGAGGAAGGAAGACTTGAGTCACGAAGTGGTCTTCTGAGACCTGGGGAGGCAGGGCCAACGGGCAAACGCAGAAAGGGCGTTTTACAAAAACTCTGATAACTAGCAGCCCGGCTCAGAGAATCATCTAGCAAAATCCTGCCCTCGGATGGGGTGGGGAGTGGGGGTTCTCCTGACTCCCCAGCCTTGTATTGTACCCCAGAGGGCTGTGCTCCCTCCCTCGCGGAGGTTACAGCTGTGCTGGAGGGTGGTCAGTAGAGAGCCCCTTGTGGCTCTTCAGGACAGTGACAGCAAGGACATGGGCAGACATTACTGAGGATGCGTATGAACCCTCGGGTTCCCAGAAATCCCTCAGGACCCTGTTCTCAGTGTCAGGCTGGTGAAGCCTGGGGAGACGAGGGTCACGGCTCCAGCATGCCTCGAACACCCAGCAGGCTGCAGTTGCTCCCCCATTGCTTCACTCATCCTTCCCCAATTTGGAGGTATGACCCTGCTGACCTTCCACTCCAAATACAAATGTGATTATAGTCACTTTCAGGACACTCTGGCTCCCAGAACGCCCTCCCTGATTCTGGTATGTGATGACAGAGTCTCTGAAAATCTGTTAACTATTTAATGTGGGTGGAGGAAGTAACAATGGAAGAAATCTAGGATTCAAAGCTAACGTTCGCAGAAAGACACTGATTTTTGCTCTTCGTTTCTTGCTGTCTGGATGCTTCCTTGTTTCTTTTGTTTCCCCTGCCCTGGAAAGGGAACTGATTTTCCTCGCATTAAAAAAAAAAAAGGCTTGAAATTGGGTGTAGAGCTAGAACCGAAAGCGCCAGTCTTATGTCCAGGGCGCAGGCCCTCTTGCAGCTCCGGCTGCAGCTGGTGTGGCATGCGGCCCCTAATACAGGCTGGTGTTCCAACCTTTCTGCTCAACCAGGGCTGGTTCTAAGTGCACAAGAGAGACAGTGCCCACCAGCTCAGGAGGAAGAACTGCTGGCCCCGCGTGGGGTCAGAGAGGGCACAGCAGGGGCCAGGCAGACAGCACAGGGCATCAAGTCCCCACAGGGCGCTGATGGAACCCTGTTTCCAGGAAGAGCGTCCTCAGGAGGCCACCGTGGGGCTCAGTCTCAGATAATCTATTAACCTTAATGGGAACTTATTGTTTACCTCAAATTCCATAGCCTTATTTTTTCCTGAAATGCCAGCAGAATTGGCCAACACGGATAAAAGATTAATTTGAAATCAATCTTGTGGTCATATTTTAAGACAGAGACCATTCTATATTGAAATATTTGCATTTCTACGTTGTCACAAAAAAAATTAACAGCAAGCAAACTATAGTTTTCTATTTCTCGTGTTTCTGTGTACACCAGAGAGGTTAAAATAGAAAGTTCGGCCACATAAGTGACAGGCTAAATGACCCAGTAACGATTGGTCTGAGATAAGTTATAGCACTTCTGCTAAAAATTGAAAAACTGTCACTTCCTGGTGTGAGCTGAAAATAGTCAGCTCTTATAAGTTGTTCTTCCTGATGAAAATCTATACAAAGTTTTGTATTATTAACACAAATCACTCAAAATAATTCCAAGTGAGTACCTGTAGATTTAGAGAGAATTGTGTAATAAATAATACTAGACATTGATAAATCATTTATTTAATTCAGTTTAAATGCCTTATCCTGAGAAGCCTGCCTTGAGATTTTTTCTCTTTCCTTCTATAAATTCTTCGCTTTCATATCAAGTGCATTTAATAAACATGCATTTTGCAGCCATTAGGTAAAATGCCAGGGACTGGGTGTGACCGGGAATACAAAGGCGAATGAGCTGCAGTGAAGACGACGAAGATTGTGACTGAACTGTGGTTGTGAAGATGAGCGTTCCGCAGTGCTTCAGAACACAAGGCAGCGTAGCACCAGTGACAATTCAGGGAAGGGAAGATTCCTTTTAACGGAAGTGATGAAGCATGAGTTTATAGGAGAAATGGCCTTGGGCTTGTGTGACGAGCCCTGGGGGGTCATTCCAGTAGAGGGTCTGTTAAGCAGAAAGTTGGGGGACTGAGCCTTCAGGGGTCAGGAGTGGCCCCCGTGTGCCAGGGGAAGGGGGGCCGAGGGGGTGAAGCTGAAAGGGTACTTGGAGGACTTCCACCATGTTACATGGAAGGCTATGGACATAAGCTGTAAGTTAAAGGGACCCTGGAGATGGTGGGACCAGAGAGTAATCTAACGAAACCTACGGTCTGGGTTGATGATGAACGACAGTGATGAGGAGAATTGGGGCGTGGAGGCAGACACGCTGGTTGGGGAACAGTGGGATGTGAGGTGACACCGGGAGGCCTTGAAGAGTGGGCACCTGTGACAGAGACCGCTCCTTGTCCCCCAATGTCCATCCTTCCTTTACTGGCAACCCCCCAGTTTTAGCTGGGCACGTGTCCGCTGGGGGAAAGACAAATCCCGCCTCCCCTGCAGTAGGGTGGGGCCGTGCATCTGAAGTCTGGCCCACAGGTCACCAGTGGGATGGCATTAAGGGAAGAGGCAGGCTCCTCTTCATCTCCTCCTCGCTGGCTGGAATGTGGGTGCGATGGTTAGAACTGGGGCAGCCCTTTTAGGCCATGAGGTGGGACTCACACAGGGAAGGGCCACAGCCAGACAGACCGGGCCCTGACCCTGCGGCTCACACGTACCCTGGACTCTGAGAGACACAAGTGTCTGTCTTGTGTGAGCCACGGTTGCTGGAACCTTCTGCCCTTCCCAGCTGATCCTAATGCTAATTAGTCAGAACCCCATCCCGTGAGCCGTGAGCTGCGGGCAGCCACAGAGGATTTGAAGCTGGGAGTTAAATTCTGAGTGTGATCTATTGAGACTGTCTCACCGAACCTTGAAGGACTGGAGATGCGAAGCCCTTCAGGTCTCTTCTTTTTTCCTGAGAAGCAATTCACATGCCATAAAATCCACCCTGCTGAAGTGTACACCTCAGTGATCTTCAGAGTGTTCTCAGAGTTGAGCAGCCATTCTCACTGCCTCATTCCAACGTTTTCATCACCACCCAAGGAGACCCCCTTCCCATTAGCTCCCAGTTTCCCATCTCTCTCCTGCCACCCCCTGCAGCCAAGCGTTAATCTATTTTCTGGACACTTCACAGAAATAGAATCCCGATATGTGGGCTTTTCTGTTCTCATGATTTTTAAATTTCAGCTGTAGGAGAGGTGTGCAGTGCTGTCTCATCGTGGCTCTAACGTGCATTTCCCTAACGGCTAGTGGCAGCGAGCAGCTTTCCATCCACTCATCTGCTACACCTGCCTCCTTTCGGTGAGCTGTCTGTTCATCTCTTTTGCTGACTCTGTAATTGGGTTGCTTGTGTTTTACGATTGAGTTTCAAGAAGTCTTTATAAATTCTAGACACTAGTCCTTCCTCAGATGTGTGCCTGGCAAACATTTTCTCTGTCTGTAGCTTGTCTTTCCACCTTCTCCACAGGGTCATTCATAGCAAAATTAAAAGTTTTTAATTTAGATAAAGTCTAATTTCTTAGTCTCTCCTTTCAATGGATCCACATCTAAGAATCCTTTGCTTGGCTCTACCCTAAACAAGACAAAAAACAAGACAGAAACAAGGCACACCGTAATCAAATTGCTGGAATTTAGCGATGTGGAGAAAAATCTTACAAGCTGCTGAGAAATAAGGAACGTCGATTGCAGAGAAGAAAGATGCGACTATGGCACGCACGGGGGCATACGAAGGAGTGGCATTGTCAGCGTGTTGAAAGGGAATGCACACGCACGTGCCCACACACACGTGCCCACACACGGGCACACACACATGCACACACACGGGCACACACACGGGCACACACAAGTGCCCACACACACGGGCACACACACATGCCCACACACACGTGCACACACACACGGGCACACGCACACGGGCACACGCACTCACGAACACGTGCAGGAGTTGGCCTCATGCAGGCGGGAGCGGGCTGAGTCATGGGCGTGGCCTGCTGGTCCTCGGCGGGTGTTGGTGGTCGGGGAGGGGAGAGGGGCCTGCAGTGGGGGAAGCAGGCGCGGGCGTCCCCGAGGCAGCCGAGACCCATGTCCACTGTCCCTGTTGGCCGCACCCCACACCTGGCCCGGGGGCCATGGAGGTGAGGGGATTCCTGGGAAGGTGGGAGCTACAAACACCTGCTGCTTCCTCTCCTCCCTGATCAGAAACCCGCAGGAAGGTGGGCTCTGGGGGTATCACCCCACCTGGCCACCGCACAAGCTATTTGGGTCCATCTTAGCCGGGCTGTAACAGAGTGGCTGCGGCGACAAGCGTGTGTGATGCAAAGGGACACCGTGTGCTCCCATCAGCCTGGGATGGCTGGAGGGCTCAGTGCCTGGCCTGCTGCCCGCAGGGTCCCTGCTGGAAACAAGGCCCTTGCGGAGATGGGGGTGCTGGGGAGCACGTGTTACATTTGCAGGTGGGAGGGCAGCCTCGAGGGGGTGGTGGCCAGCTCCAGTGGCCATCAGGAAGGGGGTGCAAGAGAAACGCCTGGTCCCCCCCTCATGGTGCCTCCAGACACCCACCAAAGCCCCCTGGGCTGGAGCAGCGCTGGCGACAGGGAGGCCACGAGAGAAGAGCTAGGGCAGCAGGTGATTCCAACTCAGCTCAACTTCTTAACCTCTTACCCACGGAGCCTGAAATAGTTATGACATAAAGAATCTGGGCTGGAGGTTAGACTCTCTGTGAAACTCACTCTTTTTCCACTGGTATTGAAACGTATTTGTCATCATCTTGACAAAGATCATTAATTTTCCTCCGATGGAACATTGCCCCATGAATTATTTCCATAGCAAAGGGTGACTCAACTTTCAGTAAAAGTGATCTATGGAAATCTGCCGCTTTCTCGCTCTGCTGCTCATAAATTTTCTGCATATCATTGACCTTAAGTGTTTAGAGCCATGAAATACGTCTCGGCAGTTCTCAAGGCGAAAGTGTGTACTGGCTAACATGCCATTCAAGGAACAAAGCAAGAAAGCAGGCAGCTCGCAAAGTCAAAGCACGGCAGGCACTTAGTTCAAAAAGTGGGAGGATTTGAACTCAGAGAGTCAATGCCACACAAAACACTCCTTAAGTGTGTGCAAGTTCAAATTCCAAGCATACATCTCCAGCTATTGCTCTGGAATAAAACTGGAGCTCACTCTTCCTCTCTCACTCCCTCCCTCCTCCCTCTCTCTTCCTTCTTTCTTTCCTTTCTCTCTCTCTCTCTCCTTTCTGCCTTCCTCCCTTCCTTCCTTCTGTCTTTCTCCTCCTTCCCCCTCCCTCCCCCCCGTCTTCCTGTTCCCACTTGCTGTCATGCACACTGTGTCATTTGACCTCAGAACTCATCCATTTAGAAAGTTACCACCCGTGAACCGAAAGTCGATCACCCACTTCCAAACACTCCACATCAACAAAATGCTTTGTATTTTAAAAGGCCATTTGCCTGCTTGCTGACCAGTCCCCCAAACTTCCTGTGACCTGTCAATTCTAAATATCTGCCTCCTGACTCCACTCCCACAAGTGTCCTGCCTTGCTCAGGGGAGGTAGTAATACAGCCTTATGGGACAGCCTTTTTTATCTTTTAAATAAAAAATATTTTTATTTTTTTAAATAAAAAATATTTTTATTTTTTTTAAATAAAAAATATTTTTATTTTTATTTCATTGCTGTTTATCAGCTGCACAGCAATAAAAACTCACATAGGTGGAGTGACCTTTCAAAGCCACTCTCAGGTCGTGACTCGATAAACTGGCTGTGGACAGACACCCCCAATGTGCCCGAGACCTGCAGAGCCAGCTCCGGTGGATGAGGGGGGCCCCCACCCCGCTCCTGGGCTTACCTGACTCTCACCAAGCACTGGGACTCGGGGTACAGCCTAGCATCTTCTTAGGCAGTTCCAGGAAGTCTGATCTCAGTGCCACCCCCTCCATTCACAGAGACGACGGTGAGAGCACTTGTCATGTGGCTGAGTGTGCGGTCACTGCGTGTGTCCTGCTCGCCAGGCCCGCCCTCGGCCCCTCACCTGTGCCCCATCGCTGCGTCCACCAGGCGGACGCCCCTCTCACTGCAGATAAGGGAGCATGTTCCGAGCCCCCAGGCCGACCCTTGACCTCTGCATCTCCCTGCCCATCAGCCCCAGCCTTTGTCAACTCCCACCTAGACCAGCTCCCATCTGTGGCTGCCTCCCAGGGCAGGGACCAGCTGTCCCATTAGAGTGACCTGGACTGTAACACCCAGCAAAGTTTATGGAAGGGAGGGAGGAGGGAGGGAGGGAGGGAGGAAGGAAGGAAGGAAAGAAGGGAGAGAGGGAGGGAAGGAAGGAAGGAAGGAAGGAAGGAAGGAAGGAAGGAAGGAAGGAAGGAAGGAAGGAAGGAAGTACATATAAGCGGGGGTCCTGAGAGGTCAGAATGAGAAGAGATTGTTTTAGGGTACTTGGGGATAGGATAAAAAGGCTCCAACAAGGAGCCTTGAATGATGGTAGAATTTCACTAAGCAATTGAACTGCAATAAGCAATTGAGGAAATGGGAATTTCAAGCTGAAAATTTTACAAATTATAAAATTATGTAAATAAAGCCCGAGAAACTGGATGGTGTGGAGGTACATTCAGGGAGCAGCGAGGCCTGCACTGGTGGTGGCTTAGGCTTCGCTGCACCGAGGAAAGGCGGGGAGCTAAGTCTGCTGGGGCACGTTGGGGTTCTCAGGCTACGGCTCTAAGTGGTGACTGGAAACCTGTGGGGGAAAGAATCGGAAGCCCCGGGGGAGTGAGTCGAGGGGAGCCGGAATGGCAGCCACACAGAGGAGATCTGGGGCAGGGGATGCTGGTTTTAGGGAACCCGTGAATCCTGAAATGGATAAAAAATCGTGTCTGTATTTGCACCTGTCCCAGTTTTTGCTGAGAACATCCACAGCCTCTCGGAAGGTGCACCCCACCCCTGCAGAGAAGAGCTGCCCCCAGGGCCAGAGTCCAAAGAGGGGCCAACAGTCCACAGGCCTCAATATTTTTAAATTATCAAGGAAGCTCCCAAACTGCTAAATAAAATATGCTCTTCTTCCTACCTTGGCAAATAGAACCTCACAATGACAAAAATGAAGAATATCAGTAAAAGTTGAAAAAATATAAAAAATGACCGAATTTACTATTGATAGGCCATAGATGTGTTGATGAATAGTAAAATAAAAATAATTCATAAATTATGGCACTTTTAGTCCATGCAATTTATTGTTCTTGCTTTCACTTCAGCAAGAGTCATAATTAGATTTTACATCATTTTGTTCTATTGATAGTCATCTGAAGGATTAAAAGATGAAAAGCAATGATATTGAAAATGTAACTTGAAATTATTTTTATCAAAATGTAAATTAAAGAAAATGAATAAATCAAAATATGAAACATTTTTATATGTTTTACTTCTAAAATATTAAAAAGATTTTACTTCTAAAATATTACAAAGATATTTTAGCTCTAAAATATTAAAAATTTTCTAATATTAAAAAGGGAAGATGCAAATTATAATTAATGAATACAAAGATAAAGTAAAACCTATTTTATTAATTTATTAATTCAGCTATTTTGTAGCTCTGCTTTAAGTATAGAAACTTCTAGGATTGCTATCTCCTCTTGAGGAATTTACCTCTTTATCATTATGAAACGGCCTTCTTTATTCCAAGAAATGTTTTTGCTCTGACATACATTTTGTCTGAGATTAATAAAGTCATTCCAGCTTTCCTTTGATTTATGTTGCAAACTCTGTTTTTTCCTTCCATTTGTTTTAAGCTATTTAGAGTGCCTTTCTTTTAGGCCTGCTTATAGTTGTGTTTTACTTTTTCATGCAATATGACAATCTCCACCTTTTAATCGGAGTGATTAGATCAACTATGAACTTTTAGAGCATATGGGAAAAAAGTAATAACTGTCTTAATAACCTTGTCTTCTAATCCTAACATTTTTGTCAGATCTGGATTACTTTTAATTGGTTGATTTTTCTCCTCATTATAGGTTGACTTTTCCTACTGTTTTTGCTTGCCTGGTAATCTTTGACTGGGTACCATACATTGTGCATTGTACCTTGTTGGATGCTAGATATTTTTGTATTCTTATAAATATTCTTGAATTTTGTTCTGGGATGCAGTTAAATTTCTTGGAAGTGGTTTGATCCTTTCGGGTCTTGCTTTTAAGATTTGTTAGGCAGGATCAGAGACATTTTGGTGTAGGGTTACAATTGCCCACAACCGAGGCAAAACCCTTCCAAGTGCTCTCCCTGCTCAGTTACGAAGTTCCTAGTCTGGCTGGGGGAATAGGCAGTGTTTTTGGCCTGAGTGAGCAAGAGCTACTGATTCCCTTTATCTTCTCAGGTGTTTTTTGTGTCTTCAGCCCTAGGTAGTTTTTTCACATGAATACACTGATAAAAGCTCTGCACAGTACTCAAAGGCACCCTCAGCACATGCCCAGAGACCCCTCTCTGTTGGTCTCTCTCCCCTCTGCTGCTCTGTCTTGCAATCTCCAGCCACCCTGGTCCCCTGGGCCTACAGCTTCGTGTCCTCCCCTTGGGAACTGCCAGTCTCCACCTGACTCCCGTTCCCTGTCCGTGGGCTTGAAACCTACAAGGTAGGAAACTGGGACAACCATGGCTCACCTGTTTGCTTCCTGTCCCTTAGGGGTCACTGGCCTGCACTGACTGGTGGCCGGTGTCTTGAATACTGACATCTCCTATGTTTTGTCCATTTGTTGTTATTATTTAGGTGAGAGGGCACGCCTGGTCCTGCTTGCTCCACCATGTCTGGAAGCAGAAGTCAAGGATGAAAAGCACCTCAGCAGTAGAGGAACAGCTGTCGCCGTCACACGCAGCTGGCGGGGGGCAGGAAGCAGTTACAGGCTAGGACAATGTGAGCTTCCTTGAATTTCTGGATTTATTACCAATGTTTGGAGTCAGAAAGAGATGTAAGCCTGAAATGACGTGATGCCTGGCCCTGTTGGGAGGGCCAAGTGAAAGGGGCTGTGTTGACTGTAAGTGATAAGTATTCAAGCGCAGTCATCAACTATTCTATTTTTTTATATGCTTGAAATTTTCCATAATAAAGTGCTTAAAATATCACCCAGTCCAACTCTTAAAATTGCACTTAGGAAAACCTGTTAAAAAGCAGTAAGTGGCTCTTTTTGGGGGCCAAGAACCCAATGGACTTGCTCAGTGGGGCTGGGGCCAGTGCCCAAGGCTCGGCCAGGGACTCAGCTTGGGGTGAGCCAGCACCTTCAGCTGGGCCGAGGGCACGGCCTGGTGACTGGGGCCAAAGCAGAGGCCAAGGAGAGGCCCCTGTGGCTGCGAGGGGGGCTCCGTAGGGGGATGGAGTGAAGAAGGAAATATGTCGAGGTTAATAGAAGTCAAGTTTTCATGGTCGCAGGAAGCAGGGAAGGTAGAACAAACTCTAACTGGATTAGAATTCAGGTTGAATTGTGTCCCCCAAAGACCCCGGTCCCTCAAAGCATGAGTTATTTGGAAACAGTGTCTTTGAAGATGTGGTTAGTTGGGATGAGGCCAAACTGGCCGAGGGAGGACCAGATCCCGCGGGACTGGGGCTCGTAAGAGGGAAATGCAGACCCCGGAGAGATATGGGGAGAGCCTTGCGACAGTGGGGCAGGGGTTGAGGCCCAGGAAATGCTGCAGACCACGGAAGCTAGGAAGGGTGGGAAAGGATTCTTCCACGCAGATGCAGGCTGCTGGCCTGCAGACAGGGAGACGCTACGTTCTGTTGTCTTAAGTCATCCAATTTGTGTACTTTGTTATGGTATAAATGAATGGTTTTGATGTATAGGTATAGACAGACAGACAGACAGCAGCTAGATGGAGACACGTGTGTGCGTGTGAGTTCACCTGCACTTCCCCGTCTGTCTGCTGACACTCCAGTAGCAATAAACAAGGAAGTGCCCAGATTTGGAGTCCTAAATGTCTTTCCACTGAGCTGACCGAGGAGCAATGGCTGCTTTTAGAGCTGACCAGGAAAAGTACAAGATGAGCTTGGAACATGTTGTGTCAGAAAGTAAATGCTCAGAGAATGTAGGGTCTTGTCAAAAGCAGCAGCTCAAAGGGGCTTCACAGACCAAAGCTGGGATGATTTCAACATCAAAAAATAATAGTAGTTAACTATTATGATAAATTAAATGATACAGAGGCCATGAATCCATACTATTACAAATAAACGGGGGAGAAGAGAAAGCTCTATTTTACACAGTGCCAACACATAAATGTGGGCAGTGTGTTAGAACTGAAAAGTCCCCATTTGGCAGACATTTTAGTATCATCAATGGATGTATCATCAATGGATGCCCAAAGCAGTGAATGAAATTTGATGAGTAACAGGATATTTACATTGTCTCAATGAATCTTACCACAAAATACTTATTAATTAATGTGGTGGCTTAGAGCTATGTACCCCAAAAGAACATGTTCTTAAACTTAATCCATTCCTGTGGGTGTGAAGCCTTGTAAATAGGACTTTTTGAGAAGGTGACTTTTTTGTGTGTTTGAAATTATTTCAAAATAAAAAGTAAAACAAAAAAAAAAGGCTAGTAAGAAAAGAAATTTGAAATAAAAATGGGGTGTCAATCAACTGATGAATGGATAAACAAAATGTGATATATACATATGATGGAATATTATTCAGCTATAAAAAGGAATGAAGACTCGATGCATACAACATGGATGATCCTTGAAGACATTGTGTTGAGTGAAATAAGCCAGACACAAGAGGACAAGTACTGTATAATCTCACTGATTTGAATCACTTAGAATAAGCAAACTCACAGAGTCAGAACATAGAGTGTAGGTTACCGGGGATGAGGTATACATAGGGATTGGGAAGTTAAGGCTAAAACGTACAGGGCTCCTATATGGAATGATGGAAAGTTTTTGGTAATGGGTGGTGGTGATGGGAGCACAACACTGTGAATGCAGTTAACAGCACTGGAATATATATTTGAATATGATTAAAAAGGGAAACATTAGATTGTAGATATGGTAACAGAATAAAACTTTTTAAAAAAATCCATGGGAATTCATTATACCAACTTAAACCATGGACTTTAAATAACAGTACAATTATAAAAATGTGCTATCATCACTTGAAACAAATGTTCCACACCAATGCAAGGTGTTGGTGGTGGGTGGTGAATGGGAATCCCATATTTTAAGCATGATTGTTTTGCAAACCCACAACTTCTCTAATAAAGGAAAAAAGGGTGGGGGGAGGTGTGCCGGAAGCATAGCAGGCAAGCCCAATGAATAGCAGTCTGGTCTCTCAATTACTGAAGGAAATGGCTATTTCCCAAGCACATCTGCCATATGATGCTCAGACATGCAACAATGCAATGTAGAAAGCGTTTTTATACTAGGCCATGGGGGTGCAAAACTGTACGGTCACAAGGCCCACCTCTTTTTGGGGACTATGCTAGTTTGAATGTATTATGTCCCCCAAAATGGCATTATCTTTGATGTAATCTTGTGTGGGCAGACATAACAGTGTTGATTAGATTGTAATTCTTTGAGTGTTTCCATGGAGATGTGCCCCACCTAATGTGGGTGATGACTCTGATTGGATAGTTTCCTTGGAGGTGTGGCCCTGCTCATTCAGTGTGGACTTTGATTAGTTCACTGGAGCCCTATATAAACTCAGACAGGGTCCCCTGTCGTCTGTCCTGCCACACACCAAACTCCCTTTACGGTGCTAATTGTGATAATTCCCTCATTGCTTCGCCACTGCCTGGCTGATATGGCTGAATTAATGAATTAAAATACCACATCATCAACATAATTGTCATTAGTGCAGCTCTTTACACTCAGCAAAAGCAAAATACATTCTCATCTGACCCCACACAAAGCAGAGGCGTGAAAAGGCCATGTGTCTGGGGAAAGGTGAGGAGGTCAGTTTTGTTCGTGCTCGGTGACAGGTGGTGCTTGCTGGAATGAAGCTGAAAAGTGTTGGTAGAGTGAAGAAGGTGAGGATGGTGGCTCTCTTATTTTGCAGGTGCTGTGACAAGCACTTTGCATGAATTGTCATTTCATTTCATTTTTGTAACTTCCATATTTTATATAGTCTATTATGTCCCCCCAAAAGCCATATTCTTTAATGCAATCTTGTGGGGGCAGATTTATTCACCTTTCTGATTAGGGTGTAGCCTCTTGGTTGCGTGTTTCCATGGAGATTTGGCCTCGCCCATTCAGTGTGGGTCTTGATTGGTTCACTGGAGTCCTCTAAAAATAGCCACACAGGCCCAGATGCTTGCTGACGCTGATGCTTACGGACACCAAGAGATGCAGTCAGAGATTGTTCCAGAGAAGCTAAGAGAGACAAAACCAGAGACATTTTGTGGATGTCATTTTGAGACGCTGGAGCTGAAACAGCCTGGAACCAGCAGACGCCAGCCACGTGCCTTCCCAGCTGACAGGTTTTCCGGATGTCATCAGCCTTTCTTCAGTGAAGGTGTCCTCTTGTTGATGCCCTTGTTTGGACACTTTTATGGCCTCAGAACTGTAAATTTGTAACTTAATAAATCCCCTTTATAAAAGCCAATTCATTTCTGGTATTTTGCATAATGGCAGCTCTAGCAAACCAGAACAGTCTACAATGCACATTTTGACATTTCTGATATTAGGGTGCATCTTTTGTTTGTTGCCGTCACACAACACAGAACTTCCAGAGAGGCTCTGCCTTTACTTCTGGCACTCACCTGGAGGCAGGGCCCACCGAGTCCACTATAAATTAAATTACCTGCTTGAGGCCCTTTGTCCCACAGGGATAATGTGAATTCAGACTTCAGATATTCACGGCTACCAGCTTTATGCAAATTCTCAGAGGCGATTTTTTTCTCTGTTCACCCGCTGTCCAGATGGAGACACAGAAGTTTTCTCATCGTACCTTTTTGCGTGGCAGTTTACTTCTTATTTTCCCCCACACTGTGCATCACTTTCTTCAGGAGTGGGGGTCTTCTCTCAGAGCCCCCTTCCTGCAGGTCTCTGTTACCAGAACAGGAAACAGACGTGCCCCCCAATCAAAGGCATCTCCTATAAATGAAACATGCTGCCAACATTTCCATTTTACAGATGAGGGCATGAGTCCCCAAGGGGTTCGTCAACTTGGCCAAAGTCAACCAGAATGTTGTGGCTCCTGGAAGCATTTGCTGAGATGGAGTTTGTGGAGCAAGACATTTATTAGCAACCAGCAACCATGGAAGGAAGATATTGGAAACAGCTGGGCAGGGAAGGGAGTCAAACCGTGCTGCCGGTCGGCCAAAGCCCCCACACAGCAAACACTGCTTCCCAGCGTGTCCTGAGGAGGCCCAAGAAGGCCGGGCCTCGGTCCCCCAGGGGTGCCGGCTGCTGGGGAGGGTGCAGCCTGGCCATGCAGCAATCTGAACTCAGGCAGAGCCAGGCCGCACGGGGCTGGAGGGGGCCTCCCGGTGCAGGCCCAGACGCCGGCAGTCAGGCCTTCCTGGAAGGGGGTCGGAGCCAGGTTGTCCCCACCGGCAGGACACTAACCGGCCATCTGATTGCAGAGCCTCCAACCTCCCATGGGTCCTGTCTTCCCGACAGATGCACCGGGCTGAGGACCCAGTCCCCCCTCCTCTGGGCTGGCTTTTCCGTCCGATGCCACCAAATACCAGGTGGGTGTTTCTCAGGGGTCCAGTTGTTCCACAGCTGTTCTCACGTTCATTTTGATAACCACAGAATTATGATTTGGGATTATCTGTACACTTGGAGTGTGTGTGGTCTCCCCATTTGCAGGTGAGGGACACTTGCATGGCACCCGGTGAAGGCTGCACTCCGAGCAAAGGGCCCAGGAGAAAGTGGTGGCAGACACAAGTCCCCGGCCACCCCTCGGCCACACGCAGCCCCCGTGGAAGGGTCTCGGGGAGGATGGGCCTCGGCACAGCTTCCAGCCTTCACACTACACATGGCTGTAAAACACTAATAAAGACATTTTCATTGTTGCCCTCCTATTTTAGCATTTTTAAAGGGAGAGTTTAAATTGATTGACATTAAAATCATGGATTGATAATTCAAAGTAAATTTATAATTTAAAAGGAAAAATCATGACAATGATAATGTTAAAATAAAAAGCATCACACAGATAACAAGTGAAACACAAAGCAGCCAACTGCACTTTTCAACTTTTTGAATAAGCATTCCCGGTTTTGTTTCATCAAAATAACATCAAACCAATGCTATTTGTTTTAATATTATTAAATATTATTATTTATTTACTTAATAACTATTAAATATTTTAAAATAAATTAAATATTATTAACTGTTAACTTTCACTGAGGAGGTTGGTTTGGATTTTATAGTGTTTTAAAGGGTCTGCAGGCATAAGGAACTCACACCACATCTGAGTTTAATGACACTGTCTTTATATGACACTCAGGTAACACTGAGTAGAAATGATCCGTCAACACTGGGGTGCCGTGTGTTTTTTCTCTTGGAAAGGGGTCCACTCGTTCATAAGTGGGGTGCCAGAGCCCTGGAAGGAGTCAGGGGTGAACAGATTATGGTTGGCACCCACGTCCGCATCACCATGAACCGTGAGCTCCTATTTGCAGGGGGCATGGGCTTGGTAGCTAGGGATACGGTTGTGGCAGAAGTTCCTGTTTCATAATTCACCTTCACCCTTTAAAAACTTGCAGAATATGGGGTTCACAGAAGTCAGTTAGAGCTGCCCACTTTCGACACTCGGAGCTCTGAGGCAAGGCCAGGTGGGCCCCTCCCGGAGACTCCTCGTCACAGCAGACACACGCGTCAGGGAGGACGCCACGGGCCCGAGGAGCGTCCGTCAGGGCCCCCGAGCGTTCCTCTGCAAGATTCCTGTCGCGAGGGGCAGGGGTCCTTGAGGAGACGCTTCATCCTTGGTCTCTGTGAGTTTGCTACATGCAGTTCAATCTGGGTTCGCTGGGTCACCTTGAGTACGTTCATCTCAAAAACAAATTCATTTTAGATGTGTTTGCTTCTTTGTGTGCCAATATATACTTGTTAATTTCCTTTAGGGTTGCAGAGGGACACAGGCTAAAGTCATGGAAGTCACAAGCCATTTCTGAAGGCATAATCTGTCCATCTGAAAGCGTGTCAGAGAGAAAATTAGGACAAACGAGGACGTGGAGGGTGCAATGGAAGAAGAGGACGAAGAAGAGAAGAAACCCATGCCTCAACCCCAAAGTAAGGTGCTTGGTGAATTATGTCGTTTCTAAATAGAGGGCACAAATTCATCTACATGAGCAAAATATGGATGCAAAAAATCTTACTCAGTGAAAATTACAGCTGTTGAGAACTAATTTAATTATTCCAAGTCAAAGCCAGTATCTAACAAAATGAGTATTTATGAAAGGCACATATGATTTGTTTGTTCCATTCTGCATATACTTTTCTAGCTAACTTCTGTCAGTTCCTCTGGACGGGGCAATGGTGCAGAAGGGGTTTACCAGAAATGAGTATTGAGTAACCGTCTCCTCTGAAAAAACTTTTGCAACTTGTTATGCAAAATCACAGTTGCGGAAAAATTGGTTTCCATGAAGTGCAACTCAGCAGATGAATTATTGTATCTCTAGCCCCGAATTATTTTAATTTTATATTAGGAAAGTTGTAGGTTTGCAGAAAAATCATGGCAAAAATACAGTTACCCAAGTACCCTCCTCCCACCCCACCTCACCCCCACAGTTTTCCCATTATTAGCACTTTGCACTAGTGTGTGGCACCTTTGTATAGTTATGTAACTACCAACTGTATGACATGCTTTACATTCGGGTTCATGGTTTCTGTTGTACAGTCTGATGGAGTTTTTTTTATTTTATTCTAGTAAACTGTATACAAGCTTAAATTCCTTTTTAAACCATATCTAAATATATAATTTGGTGGTGTTAATTACATTCAAAAGGTCATGCTACCGTCACCACAACCCGTTACCAAAACTTTTCCATCACCCCCAACAGAAGCTCCGCACCAAGTTCATTAACTCCCCTGTTCCCTACCCCTACCCAGACGCCTGGTGACCTGGATTCTGGTTTCTGACTCTATGAATTTGCTTATCCTGGTTTTCTCATGTCAGTGAGATCGTACAGTATTTGTCCTTTTATTTTCGGCTTATTTCACACAACATGATGGCCTCAAGGTTCACCCATGTTGTCTCATGTATCGGGGCTGCATTCCTTCTTATAGCCGAAGAATACTCCATTGTGTGTATGGGCCATACTTTGTTTATGGATACATTGGGTGATGGACATTTGCGCTGCTGTCATCTTTTGGCAACTGTGAATAATGCCACAATAAACATCGTGTGTGAATATCTGCCTGAGACCCTGCTTTCAATACTTTTGGGTGTACGCCTAGAAGTGGCCTTGCTGGGTCATGTGGTTATTTTATATTCAACTTGCTGAAACACTGCCAAAGTGTTTACCACAAAGGCTGCACCATTTTACATTCCCACCGATAATGAATGAGTGTTTCTGTTTCTACACATCCTCTCCAACACTTGTTATTTTCCATTGTTTTTTAATTGTAGCGTTTCTAGTGGGAGTGAAATTGTTATCTCATTGTGGCTTTAATTTGCATTTCCCTAATGGCTGATGACATTGAGTGCTTCTTGGGCATTTGTATATCTCCTTTGGAGAAATGTCTATTCAAATCTTTTGCCCATTTTTATATTGGGTCGTTTGTCTTTTTGTCATTGAAGTTCTTTTATATTTTGAATATGAAACCATATAACATATCTTGTTTCCAAATATTTTCTCCATTTTGTAGGTTGTCTGTTTTACTTCCTTGATGAAGTCCTTTGATGCGCAAAAGTTTTTAATTTTGATGAAGAGCATTTATCTGTTTTTTTCTTTTGTTGCTCATGTTTTGCTGTAAAGTCTAAGAAACCATTGCCTAACACAAGATCCTGAAAATGCCTCCCCATGTTTTCTTCTAAGAGTTTTATAGTCCTGATTCTTATAGGTCATTAATCCATTTTGGCTTACTTTTTGTATATGGTCTGAGGAAGGGGTCCACCTTCTTTCATTTGCATATGGGCATCCAGTTTTCCCAGCACCATTCGTTGAAGAGACTATTCTTTCCCCAGTGGGTGCACTTGGCACCTTGTCAAAATCAATTGGCTTTAGATGGGAGGGTTTATTTCTGAATTTTTAATTCAATTCCATTGGCTGATATGTCTAACCTTGTGCCACAAACATGCTGTTTTGATTACTGTAGCTTTGTAATAAGTTTTTAAATTGGGAAAGTGAGTCGGCCAACTTCATTCTTCTTTTCAAGATAGTTTTGGCTATTTGGGGCCCCTTACCCCTCTATATAAAATTGATGATTAGCTTTTCCATTTCTGCGAAGAAGGTTGTTGGACTTTTGATTGAGATTGCAGTGAATCTGTAAATCACTTTGGGTAGAATTCACATCCGAGCAATATTTAGTCTTCTAATTCATGAACACAGAATGTCCTTCTATTTGCTGGGTTTTGTCAAATGCCTTTTCCGCATCAATTGAGAGGATCATATGGTTTTTCCCTTTCATTCTATTAATGTGGTGTATTACATAAATTGATTTTCTTTTGTTGAACCACCCTTGCATACCTGGGATAAATTCCACCTGATCACGGTGTATAATTCTTTTAATGTACTACTGGATTCAGTTTACTAGTATTTTGTTGATGACTTTTGCATCTATATTCATACTGGTCTGCAATTTTTTTAATGTAGTATCTTTATCTGGTTTTGTTAGTAGGTTGACCTTATATAATGAGTTATGAAGTATTCTCTTCTCTTCAATTTTTTGGAAGAATTTGAGCAGATTGGTATTATTTCTTCTTGGAATATTTGGTAAAATTCACCAGTGAAGTCATCTGGTCCTGGGCTTTTCTTTGTTAGGAGGTTTTTGATGACTGACTCAATCTATTAACTTGTTATTGGTCTCTTGAGATCTTCTATTTCTTTTTGAGTAAGTGTAGGCAATTTGTGTGTTTCTAAGACTTTGTCTATTTCTTCTAGATTTTCTAATTTGTTGTTGCACAATTGTTCATAGTATCCTCTTCTAGTCCTTTTTATTTCTGTGGTGTTGGTAGGGATGTTCCCCTTTCATTTCTGATTTTAGTTATTCGTATTCTCTCTCTTTTGTCAGTCTAGCTAAAGCTTTGCCAAATTAATTGATCTTTTCAAAGAACCATTTTGGTTTCATTTATTCTATTTTTAAAAAATCTCTATTTCATTTATCTCCACTCTAATCTTTGTTATTTTCTTCCTTCTTTTCACTGTGGATTTAGGCTGCAGTCCTTTTTTAGATCCTCCAGTTGTGAGGTTAGGTTTCAGATTTGTGATTTTTTTTTCTTAGTGTAAACCTTTAGTGCTATAAATTTCCCTCTCAGCACTGCATTTGCTGCATCCCATAAGTTTTGGTATGTTGTGTTTTTATTTTCATTCACCTCAAGAGATCTCCTAATTTCCCTTGTGATTTCTTCTTTGACCCATTAGTCATTTAAGAGTATGTTGTATAATTTCTATATAATTGTGAATTATCCGTTTCTCCCTCTGTTATGATTTCTAGTTTCTTTTCATTGTGTTTGGAGAAGATACATTGTATGATTTCAATTTTTTTTAATTTATTGAGACTCCTATTGTGACCCAACATATGGTCCATCCTGGAGAATGACCCAAGTGCCCAGGAGAAGAAAGTGTATTCTGCTGCTGTTGAGTGAAGGGTGCTGTATAGGTCTGTTGGGTCTAGTTGGTTTAGAGTATTGTTCAAGTCTTCCATTTTCCTATTGATCTTCTGTCCAGATATTCTACCATTATTGAACGTGGTGTTAAAGTCTCCTATTATACATGTAGAACCATCCATTTCTTCCTTCAAACCTGTCAATATTTTCTTCATATATTTTTGGGCTTTACTGTTAGGTGCATATATATAACTGTTATGTCTTCTTGTTTATTTCACCCCTTTATCTGTATATAGTGGCCTTCTTTGTCCTTTGTAACCATTTTTGATTTAAAGGCTATTTTATCTGATAATAGTACAGTTAGCTATTTGCATGGTTTCTGTTTGCATGGTATGTTTCTCTATCCTTTTGCTCTCAACTTGCTTGTGTCTTTGAATTTAAGGTGAGTCTCTTACAAACAGCGTACAGTAGCATTGTGCTTTTTTATCCATTGTGCCAAGAACTGCCTTTTGATAGGAGGGTTTAACCCATTTACATTTAAAGTAACTATTGATAATGCAGGACTTTCTTCTCTTCAGTTTATTATTTAGTCTTTGCAAATCTTATAGCTTTTTTTGATCCTCAAAAATTCCTACTTTCATATTTATTTGATTTCTAGTATTGTACCATATTGAGTCCCTTATCATTTCTTTCTGGATATATTTTTCATATATTTTCTTTGTGGTTACCATGGAGTTAAAATTTAGCATCATAAATATGTAACAATCACTTTTGATTTGATACCAACATAACTTCAATAGCATACACATACACTGCTGTTATGCCCTATGTCCCCCATCTTTTTTTGTACTTGTCACAAATTATATCCTTGATCACTGTACATACAAAACCATAGATTTATCATTTCTTTTTATGCATTTGCTTTTTAGCACCTGTAAGAAGAAAGAAGTGGAGTTACATACCAAAAAAATACATTACAATAGCATTGAAATTTATAATTACCCATATGGCTACCTTCGCTGGAGGTCTTTATTTCATATGCTGATTCAGTCCACTGTATAGTGTCCTTTACGTTCAGTCTAAAGAACACCCCATAGCATTGCTTATAGAGCAAGTGTAATGCTGGCAAACTTCCTCAGCTTTTTTTTATCTGAGGATGTCTTAATCTGTCCCTCATTTTTGAAAAAAAGTCTCACAGGATATAAAATTTTTGGTTGGAAATTGTTTTCTCTCAGCACTTTAAGTATTTCAACTCACTACCTCCTTGCCTCCATGAATTCTGATGAGAAATCAGAAATTAATCTAATTGGTACTCCTTTGTACATAATATGTTGCTTTTCTCTTGCAGCTTTCAGAATGTACTGCTTGTTCTTTCCATTCAACAGTTTGACCACCACGTGTCTGGGCATATTTATCTTCAAATTTACCCTGTTTGGTGTTCAGTCGGCTTCTAGGATATGCATACTCATTTATTTTTCCTGGTTTGGGAAGCTTCCTGTCATTATTTCTTTGAATATTCCTCCTACCGCTTTCTCTCCTTCTTCTCCCTATGAGGCTCCCATGATGAATATACTGGTATGCCTGATGGTGTCTGTTCTAGTTTGCTAATGCTGCCGGAATGCAAAACACCAGAAATGGATCAGCTTCTTTAAAAGGGGGTTTATTTGGTTACACAGTTACAGTCTTAAGGCCATAAAGTGTCCAAGGTAACACATCAGCAGTCAGGTACCTTCACTGGAGGATGGTCAATGGTGTCCGGAAAACCTCTGTTAGCTGGGAAGGCACGTGGCTGGCGTCTGCTCCAAAGTTCTAGTTTCAAAATGGCTTTCTCCCAGGACATTCCTCTCTAGGCTGCAGTTCCTCAAAAATGTCACTCTTAGTTGCACTTGGGGTATTTGTCCTCTCTTAGCTTCTGCGGAGCAAGAGTTTGCTTTCAATGGCCGTCTTCAAACTGTCTCATCTGCAGCTCCTGTTCTTTCTTCAAAGTGTCCCTCTTGGCTGTAGCAAGCTTGGTCCTTCTGTCTGATCTTATATAATGCACCAGTAATTAAATTCAGACCCACCCAAAGGGCGGGCCAACACCTCCATGAAAATTATCTCATCAGAGTCATCACCCACAGTTGGGTGGGGCACATTCCATGGAAACACTCAAAGAATCACAATCTAATTAACACTGATAGGTCTGCCCATACAAGATTACATCAAAAATAATGGCATTTGGGGGACATAATACATTCAAACTGGCACAGTGTCCCATAGGCCTCTTAGGCTATTTTTGGTTTTTCTATTTCTTTTTTCTTTCCCCTCATCAGCCTGACTCATTTCAATTGTCTTGTGTTTGAGTTCATTGATTCTCTCTTCTGTCATCTCCAATCTGCCATTGAAAGCCTCCTGGGAATTTTTCATTTCAGTTATTGTGTCTTCAACTCTAGTAGTTCTGTTTGGTTCCTTTTAAAACCTCTATCTCTTTTTGAGAGTTTCACATTGTTCATTCATTGTATTCCTGATATCCTTTAGTTCTTTCTCTGTGTTTTCCTTTATCTCCTTGAGCATATTGAAGATAATTTTTAAAGCCTTTTTCTGTATGTCCATGGTCTGGTCTTCTTCGTTGATGTTCTCTGTATTTTTATCCTCTTTAACCCTGGGATTTAGTCCCTGAGCTGTCTGTTTTTTGAGTTTGTATCTATCTAGTGATAAGACAGAGATTTTCCTGAGTGCCAGGAGCTAACAAAACCAAACAAACCAATGCAAAGCAAGCACCTTTCACAGTCTTTGCAAATTGGCCTTGTGTTGGCTGGTGCCCTCCATCAGAGTTCAGCCCTTCTATCGAGAAGGTCAGCCTGAGGCAAATGCAGTGTGCAGGGTCCTTCTCGTCTTCTCGGGGTCTGTATCTTGTCCTGGTGGCCTTAGGAGTTCCTCTGTTTATGGGAATTTGCATGTCCCCTGTGCAAAAGGCTTTCTCCCTCTCCTGAGTTCTCCACCACAGGACTTAAAACAGGTAAGCCTTTGCCCCAGGCTGCCTTACTCAATTATTTCTTGCACTGCTTTAGCTGTCCCAACTCTTTGGCCTGGAGGGAAAATTCTGGGAGAAGGGCAAGCAGAAGAAGTGTTTCCCAGGTCAGTCGTTCCCAGCTGCAAGGAGGCCAGGTACCCCCAAAATGAGTGCCAGCCGGCTCCACACTGCCTTGAGGAGGGGCTGAGGGAGGTGCAGCAAGGCACTGGGAACTTCTCCTGTGACTCTTGAAGTATTGTCTTGATTCAGCAGTTGTCAGGTAAATGTAGCCCTTTAACTGTTTTCTCCAGTTCTGAGGAAGGGGACTGGGTTTAAGTCTCCTCTGCTGCTTTCCTCTGGGTGGGTTGGAGCAACGGCTGCCCTCAGAGCTGAGCCCTCAGCCTCTGAAGTAGCTGATCAAATGCAGCGATCAGTGATTGGAACATACACCCCCAGATCTTGGGGAACTAGTCCTTTATAATCTATGCTCACAGCAGCCAGCTGCACCAGGAGCTGGGGTTGAGGACTTCGTTTCTGCCCGCCGTGGAGCTGTGGGGTGAGGGATGGCAGCCATCACATGGAAAGTGAAATTCACTTGTATTTATCTCAATTTACCAGCCTCTTCCTCCTGTGCTTCCCTGGATGCCTCACAGTGTTGGTAGCTGATTCACACAGTTCCTTCCTGTTTAATAGTTCTGGTAAAAGGACTGTTTCCTAGAAATTCCTATTCCACCATCTTCCCACAATTTCCTTCTACCTAGATTTTGCATTGGTTTTTGAATTCAGATAATAAGATGAAAGAAATCATTTGCTTTGAAAAGCATTTTGGTTCTTCTTGTTCTTTGATGTTGTTCTTCATTTCTATGCCAGTTTGAAACCGTTATGGACCCCAGAAGAGCCATGATCTTTTAATCCAATCTTGTTGGGTGTGGCACCTGTTGATTATTTCCATGGAAATGTGATTCACCCAACCATGGGTGAAAGCTTTGATTAAATTATTTCCATAGAGGTGTGGACCCCCCCATTCAGGGTGAGTCTTGAGTGATTCACTGGATAACTTAAGAGAAGCTAAGAGCCAGCACAGATCCTGGTGCTTGGGGACGCTTGGAGATGCAGACAGAAAGACATTTGGAGATGCTAAGCTAAGAGATGAAACCTAGGGTTTGCCCTGGAGAAGCTAAGAGAGAACCACCAAGTGCTTAATGAGAAACACCCTGGAAGAACAAGTAAGGAAGTACAGAGGCTGAGAGATAGAGGCTAAGAGAGACAGAGACCCAGAGACATTTTGGAGAAAGCCATTTTGAAACCAGGACCTGGGAGCAAAGGACCAGCAGATGCCGGCCACGTGCCTCTCCAGCTGACACAGGTGTTCCGGACACCTTTCCTCAGTGAAGGTGTCCTCTTGTTGATGCTTTAGTTTGGACACTTTTATGGCCTTATGATGGCTACCATACCTCACCCCACAGCTCCATGGCAGGCAGAAATGAATTGAAGAAATACATTTCTAAGGCCATAAAAGTGTCCAAACTAAAGCATCATCAATCAATAAATGTATTTATTGTAACCTAATAAATCCCCTTTATAAAAGCCAATCCATTTCTGGTATTTTGCATTCTGGCAGCTTTAGCAAACCGGAACAGTTTCTTTATTCATGGTTAAGAATTTGAACTCTTGCACTGGACACTAGGATTTGAATCTATACCCTCCCACTATACCCTCCCACTTACTGGTGCTGTGACAACGGGCAGGAGAGGCTCATTTTCCTTAAATGAGATAATATATGAAAATGTTTACACTGGACGTGGAACATTGTAACTGATCAACAAGTATTGGTTATCTTTAATATTGGCATGAGTATTATGGGGCTTATATTTTGAATAACCTGGAATTTGCTAATCATTGTATGTTTAAATCTTAAGCTTCAAGGATTAGAAACCATATTCTCTGGGACAGCTGAGTATGTTGAGTAATGATGAATTCTTTGCAATAAAAAGGCAAATATTCTGAAATACAGACTTCCTCAAATATTTAGAAGTAATTTAAAAATTGATATAGAAATATCTACCTTAAAAAGAAAACTACTTATGAATTCTTATTTATATAGTTCCATAAATTGCATTTTATACAGAGAAGCAACATTCCAAAACATTTGCCTATGAATCTGAGAATATTTTTCTAGTCTGAGGGTATTGGAGAAAAAATTGTATCACATCGTGTGCAGCATAGTTTCTTCAGACAGCTCACCAGTGGGTCAAAATAAAGCTGATAATATCAAGGTACATTTTTGTAAGGACTATAAATATAAAAATTTTGGAGCTGGGTTTTGAAGATTATGATCTAGCTACTAACATAAAGACGCTGTTGCAGTTGGGGTTCCAGTGGAGAAGGGAGGGCACATTCAAATTAGGACAGTTCAGGGAGGATTTATTTATAAGGGCACAGTTACAAAGGTATGAGCAGGTGGAAGGAAACTGCAGGGGAGCCCTGGGTTGTCACTTCCCCAAGCCTCAAAATCACAAGGAGGAGAGGTGCTTGGCGCCAGGAAGGAGAGAGGTGTGGGGGCAGCCACTGGAGAGGAACCATGAAGGACTTTTGAGGGACCCACCCCCTTTCTTTGGAGTAAATCCCCGACCTCATTGCCGTCCCCTGCTCTCCTGCCAGAATTCTCTATTTAAAAGCCCATGGGGAGCAGCGGAGCACAGGAGCTGTTTGAATAATCCATTCTGATAGGTCCATGAGAGCAGAGCCGGGCGGAGGGAGATGAAAAGTGGCTCCAGGGAAGCAAATGGAACATCTGGCATACATGCTGGCACTATAAAATTCTAGAATTGATTTTCCTCTTGTTATATTCATTGGTGACAAATGTTTATAAAAATATAGGTAGTTTTATATACATGTAATTGACAACATTCTTGTTGGAATTATGTTATAAACTACTTTTTGAACAACAGGGGGGCATAGTTTTCAAATTTTGTTCTGGAAAAATAAAATCTTTTCTCACTGTTTCCAAGTCTCTCTATGCCCGTGCACCTCCTCTGTAATGCTATCTCAGGGCCCTGAGCACCACGAGTTCAGCGCAGGGCTTACTGGGATGGTACATTCAGCCTCATTCGACAGTTCAGTGAGGTTTCCTGTGTGCTGGGCCCTGGGCTAGGCTTTGGGTAAAAAGGAGGAGGGGAAACAGACAACAAGAGCTGCCTTTTTGAAGCTTACTATTTAGTAGATGAAGGTTTGAATGATGATGTAGAGAAGATGTAACTGGTTCTGTGAGTCTGTATTTGTAAAGGTAATTACCAGGAGCAACCAAAACCATGTGACCATTGAATGTCAAACAAAATATTTAGTCATGAAAATTAGAGACCATGCAGAGAAGCTGTTTATGGGTGAAAGAGCCATCAATGTTTTTAGGCAGCACATTTCCTCCCTTCTAAAAGAAGTATCTTCATTTTGAATTTTAAACTGGCCAGTTCTGGAAAAGCTTATCCAGGTGTGATTTGTGAGACCAGGCAGAGGTGGCTACTAGGATCTTTCTAGAAAGCCTGCCCAACACAACTCTCTGTGATGTTGGGTATCTTCTATTCTTCCCCTTCCCCTAGCCACAGTGGCAACTGAGTCCTTGAAAGGTACAAACAAGAGCTAATGGATTGTGGAACTAATTTTTTAATTTATAACCCCAGTCACAAAAACCCCACTCTCTGAAACCACCTTGTATTTTTCTCACTGAATCTCTTTAACCCCCAAATGCAACAAT
The DNA here is from genome assembly GCA_004027775.1 of Bradypus variegatus. NCBI lineage: Eukaryota > Metazoa > Chordata > Mammalia > Pilosa > Bradypodidae > Bradypus > Bradypus variegatus. The sequence goes on along the minus strand of PVKY010000038.1, from coordinate 2,255 downwards.
TTCTTGACCCCCCAGAACCTCCCATCCATCCGTTCCTTTGCCCTCTGCACTCCCCTTCACATCCTTTTCTTTCTCCTTGCCTGGCTCGGACGCCACAGTCCTTCAGTGTCATGATTCCTTCCCCTATCCACACACAGCCCCTTTTCCTCTTTCCTCTCCCACATTCACCTGGCACCTCCAAACTCTGGCTGAAGCTAGACCTCTGCCTAAATGTAGGTAGATGAGGCTGCTGAGAACACACAGCTTTTCTAGCTGGACTCCCTTTATATTCATTATCACACACCTCAGGTCACCTTAGCGTTACCCAACAACCTGCCCATGTTTTCAAATTCCATTTACTCTCTCCCTGTCCTAGAAGACTATTGCATATTTTCTCCTCTCTCTTCAAACCCCCAACAGCCCGTCTCTATGTCTCAGTCTCTGCTGATGACCTTGGCCGTTTTTCACTGACGGAACAGGACAGTCTCCACACGTTCCTGTGTCCATCTTTTTCAGCATCTGGGCCCACCCACTCTGCCTTCCTTCCTGTTAAATGGATGAACTCTCTTCTCCCGTTGAATCCCAACTCTCCATTTGAGGACTGGACTCCATTCCCTCCTATCTGCTCAAGGACATTGCTCTAGTGGTCACCAGTTTTCTCTCCCACGTTGCTCTTTCCCCCTTTTCCTTGCTCATGCCTGTTAGTATACAAACATGTAAATCCTCTAATTAAGAAAAATAATCCCTCCCTTGACTATGTATTCCCTTGTAGCTCCTGTCCCATTCTCTGTCTTGATTTACTCTCTTCTCATTCTCTCTGGGCCCGCAACAATCAGGCTTTGGTCACCATATGCCACCAAAACTCTTCTTTTCAAGGGCACCACTGACCTAGATGTGGCCAAGCCCAGCACTCAGTTTTCAGTCTTAATTTACTCTTTGTTGAAACATTTTTTTTTTCACGTGGCTTCTAGAATACCATCCCCCCTTAGTTTATCTCCTATCTACTGATCTTATCTTCTCATTTTCCTGTCTTTGTTTTTCATCTTCCTTACCTCTGAACTTTGGAGGGTCCCAGGACCCAGACTTCAGACATCTGCATTCTATCTGTACACCATCTGTATGCTGAAGACTTCCACATTTGTGTCATCATCCCAGATCTCACCTCCGCATTCCATACTCAACTCCCAACTGCCCACTTGACAACTCTTTATAGATGTCTAATAGGCACTCTAAACTTAAAATGTCCAAAACGGGGCTTGATCCTTACCACCCACAACTTGCTTCTCAGACAACCTTCACCGACTCAGCAACTCAGCATAAGAGCTCAGAGTAAAAACCTTGACTCATCCTCAACTCTTCTTTCTCTCTTGTGCATTCCATCCGATTAACCAGCAAGTCCAGTCAGCCTCTCCTCTGGGACATAACCAGAGCCTGACCACCTCTCACCAGCTCCACTGCAAACTGTTTTGCCTGCTCCCATCCTTGTCCCTAATCCACCCTCCACACAGCAGTAGATTTAAAAAAATAAGTGTCACACATGTTGGTGCTCTGCTAAAATTTCTTCAGTGTCTTCTCATCTAAATCAAAGTAAAATTCAAATAGTTTATTATGACCACAAAGGCCCTACATACTCTGTTCTCCACCCCGTACTCCACCACCTATCACTCTTTCCCCACTCATTTTGTTCTACCCACAGTGGCCTCTTTCCTACTTCTTCAAGAAGCCAAGTATATTCCTGCCTCAAAGCCTCAGAATGATCAGTTTCTTTGCCTCAGAATGGTCCTTTTTTACCCAAATGTCTTCTTCCCTCAATTGTTTCATATATTTTTTTTCTTGTAGGCCTTTGCAATAAACCTATTTTCATATAGCACTCCTCATTCTTCTTACTATTTTATTTTTTAAATAAATTTTATTATTTAGAATAGTTCTAGATATACAGAAACAATTGCAAAGGTGCTGCAGAGAGTTCCCGTACACCCTACCTCCAGTTTCCCCATTAGTAACTTCTTGCATTAATATGGTACATTTGTTGCAATTAATGAACCGATATTGATATATTATTATAAAATAAAGTCCATAATTTATTCAGAATCTCATAGTTTTCAACCTAATGTCCCTTTCTGTTCCAGCATCCCCTCCTGGATCCCATGTGACATTTAGTCATCATGTGTCCTTTGGCTCCTCCTGTTCATGTCAGTTTCTCAGACTTTCCTTGTTTCTGAGAAGTGCTGGTCAGGTGTTTTGTTGGATGCCTGACTACTGGAATTTGTCTGATG